>WUQG02445795.1:0-13262 GCA_011317285.2 Androctonus mauritanicus
ATATATTTTAGACTGCCTATAGGCCGTTCTTCTACGACACCCATTCGACAGTGAAGCCGCCCAAAAAATTCTTCATCCCTCCTGTCACATGACATGTCCATTATTCTGTCAATTAGGCAGATTTGGTAAAAGATTTTGTCAGGCTCTCCCGAATTTCGTTTCTTTGGGGAATAACGGTTTTTCTTCACCGACTGATAATCTGATCAAAAGCTCCAACAACTTGTCAACCCCGAAATGCTGCTCTGCAATTACTCAATTAACTCCGCGTTAAGATTATATATTTTTAAAACTTTTGTTTGACGTCGTTGAATTTTATCAATATTTTATCCAGTTTTATACGTAAAGTTATGTTATGGATATATTTTTTTAATATTAAAAAATGATCATCTCTTAGAAGATTGTTTATTATTGATTGATAGCTATTGAATTGCTTATTATTGATTGATATCTATTGAATATGATACTTCAAATATTTATGGTATCATATTCTATAGATCCGAACCATGTTATCTAGATCCAAATCATGTTCTGTAGATCCAAACATATTCTCTAGATCTAAACTATGTTCTCTAGATCTAAACCATGCTCTCTAAATCCAAACCATGTTCTCTAGATTCAAACCATGTTCTCTAGATCTAAACCATGTTCTCTAGATCTAAACCATGCTCTCTAGATCCAAACCATGCTCTCTAGATCCAAACCATGTTCTCTAGATCCAAACCATGTTCTCTAGATCCAAACCATGTTCTCTAGATCCAAACCATTTCTCTAGATCCAAGCATATTCTCTAGATCTAAACCATGCTCTCTAGATCCAAACCATGTTCTGTAGATCTAAACATATTTTCTACATCTAAACCATGTTCTCTAGATCTAAATCATGCTCTCTAAAACCAAATCATGTTCTGTAGATCTAAACCATGCTCTCTAGATCCAAACCATGTTCTCTAGATCCAAATCATGTTCTCTAGATCCAAATCATGTTCTCTAGATCCAAATCATGTTTTCTAGATCGATGGAATACAATAAGTAAAGATATTTGAAATATCATATTCCATAGATCTAAATCTATCCACAGGCAATGATGTAAATATAAATAAAAATATTTTAAAATTATTTAAAACTAAAAAAATATATATATTTCCAGTTTTTTTTTTAATTTAAAGATGTTGGCCAGTATAATTCTTTAAATTTCCTTCCACTCCTTTAAAGATATTCAGAACTAGAACGTAGAATTGAAGAGCGTTAATTGTTTTTTACAGATCAGAGTAAAAACTTAAAGTTCAAAGACCTTATAACATTATTTCGTGAGGAAGAGAACCAGTTAAGTGCAGATTACACCAAAAACATGATTCACCTCTCGCCCCCTTTCAGTCGGAGTGTATTACACCTGGGGCCAGAAGGTCAACAGTGGAACAAAATGGTTGGTTGTTATTCCATTGGTTCCCCTTCCAACCAACTAATTTACTCGGAACGCATCGTGAGGAGGCGGGATGAAGGAGAATCTGAAGATCCACCCACTCCGCTTCTCAGGTAAGTTCTGCCAAACGTTAACATAATAAGACTCCTCTACTCGACACGAAAAAAAGCCATTCCAAAAATGATAATGATACCTTGGCAATAATTATAAACTCGACTTATGAAGCCTGCGGGCCACCATTTTCCAACCTGGTAAACGTCGCAAATCCGTGAATTCGCTAACAGATTAACGGAATTAACGAGACTCTACTTACTCCGTTAGAATGAAAATCGAGTTAAAATAACGTCCAGGTCGTACAGGAAAATGTCAGAGGAGCAGATAGAATTAACTTTATTGACCCGACTGCAAGAACTGTTTGCACCGTTCGAAAACACTTACTGAGACATTTTTAAAGTTGATTAAACTCGGAAGAAACAGTTAAAACTGGCCAATCAAACACGCAAGATGCCATTTTTAAGCCAAAACGTGCGACGTTTGTACTCTTTCAGATGTTAAAACCTTCCATCGTTCATTGAGAATCGACTTGAAATGCATTTAAATATTTTAATGACATTCATCGCCATCAATTAACGACAGAATTAAAGAGAGAAATTCTTTTTTTCCTTTCTAAATCGAAATTTTCGCCTAATGATCTTATCAACGCTATAATGAGCAAATTATTTTATTTATAAACTCGCGTATCTATTAATGAACTGGAGGAAAAAAAAACAGGAAAAATAGAATATTTAAAAATTAATTTAGAAATCTAGCCCGTAGGTGTTAAGATAAATATTCATATTCTTAATATGTTTTCTGGGAGTAGACATATATAGTCTTCTCGGTAAAAAGGTTGTTAATGAAAAAAGGAATATTTAATCACCTGAGTTTATTCGAGGTCAGACCTCTGACATTAGTTTTTTTTTTTTTTACTCTTTTTTCATGTCTACAGATCGTTTAGAACCGTTTAGAAATTTGGAATTTCGGTCAGATCGTGTAACAACACCGACCCGCATTTCGAAAGCATAATTAACCTCCGACATCGCATCAAAAACTTACTCTTTTCGTCTTTAATGGCTTTTTTCTCGGGGATACAAATAAGTTATCCTGTTTCGTAACTCTCTAGTAAATCGGATTTGATAAATAAGTTTTTTACAGCGAAAATATTTTAATTGTAATAAATTATCAAAGTTGCGAGAGTCGTCCAACTTCGGACGAAGATGCGTGTCAAAGAAACACTAATAAATGCGCTCTCAAAACTTTTTATTGTGTAAAATCGGTGTTGTAGAAGAGAAAAATTCTTTGGGGATTAATTATACGATCGGATGATTTATTAATTTCGACTTATATTCAGAAAATTCGAAAACACTCGACCTCGCTGCTGTACTTTTAACTGTTCTAAATATTAGTTTAGAGCGGTTAAAAGAGTAAAAACAATAAAGCGGAATAATTTCGACCGTTGTTTACTTTAATAAAGGACATTTGGTGACTAAAGAGGCTGGGAAAGTCAGAAAATTAGCATTTTAAACAAAGGGTCGAATTTCATTAACAAACTCGAAATTAAAGGATTAAACCAGAAGAACGCAATTGTGTAGACTAAATAATAATTTTTTTTAAGAGTTAAAAGGAGTTATCCTTGTGCTATAAAAGGTAACTTTCGAGAAAAAAAGGACTGCATCGATTGTTGCAATACATTTATTCACACACACACGCACAATCATCTAATTCGTCTACAAACTGGTAAAACCTTGATCTTCCTTCTCACTTGTAGAAATTGAAAAATCACATCGACCATTCCGCTGGTTGCGTACGGTCAGGTGACACGGTCTAGTCCAATCACAGGTTGGTTTCCTCCAGTCTTGTTTTATTTTTTATTTTTTTTTTTATAAAATAACTATGTACAGCACAACACAAGACAACTAGACACTCGAAGGCGTACGGGGCCTATACAGGCCTGGCAGCCTATTTACAATTGGTTTCAGCAGATGGGGGAGGCCAGAGTGGGTGGTGAGAGATAGGTGGGTCTTTCTCCTGGTGGGTGGTGACGTGAAGAGGGCGACGTAGCGGAAGGGCCTCCTGTTCCGTCTGCCCAGGGCTGCAAGTTCTGAAGGGCGTGTAACGATGCGTTGTTGATACACAACGGATCTCTCACACTTTCGTACAGAGTCTTGGAAACCACTTCTGCTTGCAGAGACATCATTAGCCTGTTAGCAGCTTGCCTCTCCGCCTCCCTTTCTTCCGCGGTCTGCCTCCTGTACAAAATTAACGATTCATCCATTAATATCACTTAAACTACATAATAATGCAAACAAAAAAACTAAAAATCGTATTCGAAACATCACAACCGCATTAAATTCGTATAAAATATAGACTAGAGCCAACGTCCTGCATATTCAACATGACCTACTGTATAATTGCAAGCCACAGGCTGTAATTAGGACCTCATTCCCTGATGAATAATTATTATTTTCTTAATTATAATATTCTTTAATCTCGACTAAACTGCATACTTAAATAACCATAACTACGCTGACGAAAATCATTCGAATGTGCAATCTTTCCTTAAAAGTTATCTCAGATTGATCTTCCAATTGGTGGCATGGTAAATTTTCCAAAAAACATAAATTACTAGATATTATCGACCGTTTAAAACAATGTTCAGGCAGATAAGATAGCGAAAAAACAAGAAAACAAACAATTATTCTGATGTCGATAAGAATCCCTTTAAAAGAAAGTGTCTCGACATCTTTGACTTTTTCTTGTTTATCTCGTTCGTTATTGGACTACAGAATGTTTTTTTTTCTTCAGCAGAGTTTCTCTTTTGCATATTTTGATAATTTTTGGGATAATTGTCGAGACATATCGATTTTTTTAACGGGTTTTTACTGTTGAGCCAACTCCAACATCGTTCGAGTTTCGCGTTATTGAAGAATGACCATAAGTCTAAATCATCGCAGTTCGTTTAAGAATTCTTTAGCAGACGTGGTAATTTTGTACTCGTGTGGCCCACATTCGTTAAGAAGAGATTATAAATATTATATATTTATCAGGTTTTTAATACCGATGCCCGGGATGATAATTGATAACTCTCCAATTCTGACCATAAATCCGATTCGAGATGGGATTGGAACGAAGTAAAAGTTTTAATAATTAATTAGACGTCGTAGCGTCGACTTAGCTAATTATCCATTGGTGGGAATTCTCCAATGAGATGTTACTAGAGATTTAAGCATTAGGGAGTCGTTAGCCGCCAAGCCCCACCCTCCCAGGGCGTCTAAAGCTTATGGTGGATGAGATAATTCTATTAAAGATTCCGATCCTGGATAATCACCGTCATTAAAAATCTTCAACTGAGAAAAGTCAGTCATGCAATCCGCTCATTTCCATTGGCACTCCACCTAAAGTAACGATTCGCAATTTATCCAGATGACGTAACGAGGACGACTCAAAACCCGGGTGGAGTTCGAGACACGTTTTTATTAATCGCGCTTCATTTTGCCAATTAATAAAAGTTAAAGGGATATCTCTCAACTTTACTTGCGAAAAAAGTCGCCAGATGGCGCGGAAGGGAATTGGTACCCCAGAGATAGGTTACATTTAAGCTGTTTCTCATAACTGGAGAAGTTTTTACTGGAACACCTGCACACCGATTGCAGGCAGAAGGAAAATCGTGAAAATAACCGAAAAATAACTTTGAACCGCTTATTTGTATATAGACTTAAAGGAAAATTGCTAGGTTGCTTTCTTTAAAGCAAAATCGATTGGAGAAAGAGGCGTGACTGGTTGCAATCTTTCGTGCGCTCTTCTCAACCCGCTTTCAACAATGGAAACTGTAACAATTCTTAAATATTATTTATACAGTCAAAATTTGGACTAGTTCCATCAGAACAACGCTTTAACTTATAATCTTTCTTTGTATGGAACTGACTAGCATAAACATGAATTTTTTCATAACCCGACTGCATAAATTAGAAAGTTAGTTTCTCTAATCATTAACGAGAAATTTTGCTTTCGAGTGTAAATTCGGATGCAAAATTGAGCATAATTTTTAAAAGGAAACTCTCACCTCCACTTGGTCCTCCTGTTCTGAAACCAAGTCTTGACTTGAGCGTCGGTCATTTTTAACTGTTTAGCCAGAGCCGCCCTTTCTGCAGAAGCCAGGTACTTCTGTTTGTGAAATCTTTTCTCCAGCTCGCAGATCTGCATCCTGGTGAAGGACGTTCTGGGCTTTTTTCTCTTCGGAGGCGTCCTGTTCTGATACGGGTGACCGATTCTCCTCGGAGTCACCGGAGCCAGACCTGCGACAAGGGTCATTAAGGTAAAAATTAGGTACTTAGTAGCATTATAACACTCTTTCTTCTACCTTTTGTACTACCAAAATATCAGATTTTATACCTTGAAAAACCCCTTTTAGGTACGTAAACAAAATCAGATTTTCATCGATTGATAACAATCGAATTATGAGAATCGATTGGTAACTTTTATGCCAATCGAACAAAAAAAATGAATGGTGTGACAACGGAGCATCTGCAGTCGTCGCAAATGGCCCGAAGAGAAGTTAACGATGTATGAAATGAGTAAAAGCTTCATTGTGTTAAACAAAAGTTATTATTATAATTTTAAACAGGGAAGAGAAAGAGAAAATAATGTAATCTAAATTTTAGTCACATCTGAAACCAAGCCGAACTAAACGTCCATTTGCCGAAAACAATGACGCCTAATCTACATTTTAATGTAATTTTCCACCAAAATGATCAGATTAATGGTTAATTAATTAATAAAAAAACTGATATGCTAGCATAATTTCCTGTTTACGAATTAATAACGTAATCGTATAACATTTTATCAGATGTTTTAATTTGTAAACAGAGAAATGTGCTGACATATCTTATGACTTGTTAACTGGCGAAAGCAACAAAAAGAAAAACATTTTTTAAACTGGAGAAAGTCAGAGTTATCACTTACGATCACCAATATTATATTTTTAATAAAAATTAAGTTTATATCATAACCGAAAGTTAAATTTTTTGATCCTCACACTCGATTCTTCCAACTTCAAACAGTCTGTTTTAAAAAGCTGAAAGAATCGAGTATGAAAAAAATGGAATCGATTAATCTCTTGACAATTCGGAAATAATAATAATCAAAAGTTTATATTTTGATTACATTGCTTGTTGATGTATTTTTTTTCGATTTATCGATATTCTCAATTACTTTCTCTATTTTTCCGATTTATCGATATTCTCAATTACTTTTTATATTTATCGATTTATCGATATTCTCAATTACTTTTTATATTTATCGATAAATAGAAAAATAGAGAAAGTAAATAGTAAATAGAGAAAGTAATAGAAAAATAGGGAAAGTAATTGAGAATATCGCTAAATCGAAAAATAGAGAAAGTAATTGAGAATATCGATAAATCGAAAAAAAATAGAAAAAGTAATTGAGAATATCGATAAATCGAAAATTAGAGAAAGTAATTGATAATATCGATAAATCGAAAAATAGAGAGTGTCAGCCCTGTCGCCAGGGCTGACTTTCTCTATTTTTTTAAAATTTCCTTATTATGTAAACTATCCAATGGAAACAGTGAATTTTATGCAACCGATTTTTGTGTTTTGTTTTTAGAAACAAAATTCTATAGGCCTAGATTCTGTTGATATAAAATATAGACTACTACTAACCGGGTGCATTAAAGGGAGGCGAAGACGCCCCATCTTATTATCTCATAAGCAGAAAAGTGTAGAGGAAATTTTTCTCGGAACAACTACAGTTACGAGGAAAGTATCTTCGCAATCTGAACAGTTCATTGATTTAAAGAGCGCAAATGTTACCCTTTACAAATAAAGCAGCTCTGTCAACTGATGCCAAATCGAATCTTTCACTAATTAAAGTCAAAAAGTAGCGAAATATTTGTACCGTGCCACTGATTCGGATGTACACAAACTTGGCACGACTGTACTGCATTCGCGAATGTTTCTGAAGCGAAACAGTTGGGCATCTCGATGAAGATTCCCAGAAAAAGTTCTTATTAATAGTAGCGAAATTAATTAAAAATTACGCTTGACTGATTTATTTCTGTAATTGTCCATTCCACTTTTAATTGAACGAATCGAACAAAGAATTTTTTGAACACGGACAATAAAAAAAAAAAAAAGTGAAGCCGATAATGGCGAGGTGAAAAATTCAAGGCTAGTCACGTGATTAAACGGCCTATTCCGTCGAAACGGTAGATAATAACAGATAACACATGCCTATGGGCGTATTATTATAGCTTATTATCGACACATTTGACATATTCGAATCTTTACGCGGTTTCAATCAATCCCAATTGTCAACAGATTATTCTCAAAATAATCGATTCCGTTTTTTTCATACTCGATTATTCTAACTTTTTAAAACAAACTGAGAGTCTGAAGTTAGAAGAATCGAGTATGAAAAAACTGGAATCGATTAATAGTTAAAATAATCTGTTAACACGATAACTCACCAACAAAGTTTACCTTAAAAGATATGGATAAATTGGTGAAGAGTAATCGACCACGATCCCCAAAAAAATCTGGCATTTAACTTACGGAAAAGTTATGCATAGATATCAGATATCCGTGTCGAAGATCCGATACCATCACACGATATTTCGCAAACTAAAAAGTTCATTGGAAGAGAATGACTGCGATTTAGCCATTTAAAAAAAAAAGAACAATCGGGTGGGCCTTTACCCTCTTTTCGTTCGACTTCATTAAATAGCCATTTTCGAGATGGTTGTCGCCATTAAGGATCATCAGGACCATCCTTCTTTCCTTATTTACTTACTTATCAGAGTTTATTGATCGACTCGTGTCCCGCATCGTCGATCCTCGTATCTCTATCATTTATCCGATGGTAATGGTATTATTAGCGATTACCATATTAGTAGGCCTACTTACGACACCTCTCCTTCATATTTTAAAAAATATACAACTGCCATCAGTCTAGACTTAGCATAAATTATGTTTAAAAAATTTTTTTCTGATAATTGCAATGAAGATGGAGCGATACAGTTCGTTCCTAAAGAAGAAGAAAAAAAAACAACAGGAAATAGTCTTCCAGTTTTGTAAACATTTTAGTCAATTAGAAGGAATTAATGAAGAGGCGACTATAGGTTAGTAGCCAAAAAAAAAAAGAAAAGTGAGAATTGGAACTGGATGATCGGCAGCGTGTTCAATCGACAGGTCACGCTTTACAGCCATGATGATGAGATTTTGGCAATTAGCTGCTGAATGGACACATCGATGTGTGTCAATGCAATGAATTTGTCGCATTTAATATGACTGCATCTAATACCCAGTCATTTGTTACACCATTTAGCGTGAAATATGCTGTTAATACAGAATTTACATTTTTATTTAAACGGATGAAATCCAAAAAAAATTCGCATCGGAACTGTGGCATTCTCTTGGCTTTATCTATATTTATAAAGCTGGTTTCTGGCACGAAAATTCGTTAAAATTATTGAGATTCTTATATAAAATATCGTTACACTGTATTGGCACTGTATAAGGGTGAAGTAAAGTTTATTAAGATGCCGCAGTAGTGAATGATATCAATATATTCAAAGAGTAGAGAACCTCATCTCGAGTGATAGACAAGTAACTGTTCATGCATAAATATTGGAAATATTGAAAAATATTTCCAATATCAACACATAATTTACAACAGGAATACAGAATTACACACAGGAATACAGAATTACACACAGGAACACTGAATCTACAACAGGAACACAGAATCTACAACAGGAATACAGAATTACACACAGGAACACAGAATCTACAACAGGAACACAGTCAGGCATTTTTGTAAGATGGCTTCCAAGACTGCTGAAAAAACTAGGGAAAAACTGAAAACATTTGGTTCAGAAGTGTTACAAAAACCCGCACGGATCATGTTGATCAGTGGAGGATCTTCTATGCAAACGCATAATAGGAGGAAAATATCTATAATTAATGATACTAATCAATAAATTTCGATTAAAAGTTCGAGTATCGTGTGATTTTCGCGCGTGTCTTCACTCCTCAAAGAACTGATAGGCCTATTAATTTTTTAACCATTTCTCTAAGTTTTTTGAAGGAAAAATGGAAACTGATGACGATATTGGAAGATAAAATGGTGTATGGAAGGGTATATTCCTGTAACGATTTCGATTTGTGCAGACAGGAATTTTAAATGCGACGATAAATATTGACAAATAAATAGTGATAAGGTCGACGACACTAATAAATAGGAAGAATTGGTGATGAAAGCTTTTTTTTCTACTATCATCCGATCATTACGGACTGGAAAAAAAAAGATGGACGACCGATTGATTGTCATAAATTCGTTTCCTCAAAATACTTGGAGGTGATTTTAAGTATAGGACTGGTCGGGACAATAAAATTTTTATGCTGGAAAGGAAAGCGAAAGTATATAGACCCACAATTAGGATATTCTTAATAGGATTGTTTACCCCAAATTCCTTTCTGCCGTTTCCTATTTCGGTTATGATACTTTTTCTTACCCTTATTTTTCCTTCTTTACGATGCTTCGTACGTTCTGATTTTATTATTCCAGGAAATAATCGTTCTGACAGGTAAAAAAAAAGAGAGTCATCTTTAGAGCCTGAGGGGTGGAAATCGTCAGAAATCAGAAAACCGTTAAGAAGAGATTCTGGCTGCTAAAAATTCTCTATGTGGACTTTTACAAACGGAGGAAGAAGAATGGGGCAACAAAGACGCCATCCGCTGCTGATTAGAAAGCGGAAGCGAGCCAAGATGCGAGCTTACAAGTGGCTTAAATAAAGAAGTGAAGGTCCACCATAAAGAAGTCGGTATAGGAAGAGGCGCCGAAAGAATTGTATGCCAATGTTGGCGTGAAGCACGAGAGTTATGCCGACTCGGACACCCGAGGCGGCACAACCTGAATAACTCGTTGTCGGAGAGAATAAAAACGTTTAAGCCCTCTCACACAGGAATGTAACCAGTTAACTTGTATCCGAGCTTAAACTAATTTATTAGAAAGTTTTATCTGCCGGCCATAGCCGAATTTAACAGAATTTTAACGTCTTCTCCGGCTAATTCGGTTCTCTACGAATGACCACTTTTTTCTGTACTCCATTTGCCTGTTATTGAGAAGATTTAATACTAACAATTTCGATTTTTTTAATGGCGTAATTAGGTTAATCGAGTTTAGCTTCTAAATTTAGATAAATAGAGAAGATTTATTGCAACATGGGCGAGGAAAAATGAATCAAATTTTAACAGCCGAGCAGTTTAAAAAGTTTACCTCCTATTGGAAATTTGCCGTTGTGACGTTTTTCAAAATTTGACTTTCACGCGGCGCGTTAATAAGGGGGGGGGTTTGTTTGAACGTAAGAATGGCTCCGTCGATCGGTGGTTACTGTAGGCTAGTTTCGAATTTTACGTGGTGTTATTTATTGCCGAATTGTTCGAAACTATCTGAAAGACAATCGTACTAATGTTGCTGTTTATGGCAATTTATTTGAGTAATGGACGAAGAAGAAGGAGGGAGGGGAGGGAAAAAAAGAAGGCTACGGAGCCTCGACGAGGTGGTCTTCTTTCCCAGGAGAATAGTTGTTTAGAAAAAGGTTAGTAATCGCTCGTTAAAGCTAATCCGAGTTCTTTCCGTTCAAGTTCAAGGAAAAGCCAAGGCGAAGGTAATGGATACGGTTAGGCTTGGATGGTTCTCAGGCGCCGATGGCGTGACTTTAACCATTAGGCATTTCTGTGTGCGACTGTCCGTTAAGGAGTTGCTCGACCCCACGCCTTTCCCAATTATATAGCCTTAATTGCATCTCTAGCCTGACGTCGCGTCCGTGATCGACTATTTGCCCAATTTTTAATTACCTCCGCCAACGGGCGCGAATGACGAAACCAGTCTTCAATGCGGATCCGTAACGTTGCTCTGACACATTTTAAACAAATTTACATCTACGTTTTTTAAACTCTCTGTACGTAAAAAATAATAAAGATGATTAGCGATTTTTCTAGAAGATAACTATGGCCAATATAGCGAAATTTATAAATATTTCCTCCCAAAAAAAATTAATTTTAAATCTACCAGTTCGATTCAATTCGTTACTAACTTCGTATTGTAGTGTTAATAACCCGACGTGTCACGTTAAAAAATGATAAATTTGCCCACCGATATGAGTGGTGTAGAGAGATATTTATCTCGTCCTTAATATTGCCTAATCAATATTTTGGTACGGACTATAATAATTTGCGTGAATCTTATCAATAAACAACCTTTCGCTGACATGAAAATAGCGAGATTTCTTCAGCTAAAGTCGTAACAGCTAAGGAAACTTATATCTTATACTGGAAATTACAACTTAGAAGACGATAAACAAGAATAAGTGTCACAAATGCAATGCAAACATCTTTTTTAAGTCTCTATGTCACGGAGAGACGAGCATCGTCTAGGTACGTTAGCGTGTTATTGCTCCATAGTTGCCTTTTCGATTCCTGTTTGTAAATTCTGTGTTTCTGTTGTAAATTCTGTATTCCTGTTGTAGATTCCGTGTTCCTGTGTGTAATTCTATATTCCTATTGTAAATTCCATGTCCCTGTTGTAGATTCTATATTCCTATTGTAAATTCCATGTCCCTGTTGTAGATTCTATGTTCCTGTGTGTAATTCTGTATTCCTGTTGTAGATTCTGTGTTCCTGTTGTAGATTCTGTGTTCCTGTGTGTAATTATTGTGTTCCTGTTGTAGATTCTGTGTTCCTGTGTGTAAGTCTGTATTCCTGTTGTAAATTATGTGTTCTTGCGTGTAATTCTGTATTCCTGTTGTTTATTCTATTTAAAAGGAGCGTCGTCAATCTTGGCTTTAAACACTTTTATATCAATAAATTCTTAAGGAACACATTAAGAAATTGGCGTGAATGAGTTACCAGAGCCTAATTTTATTGAGAAAATAATTTAGAAGCATGAATAAGTAGAAATTTAATGATTATAAAAGTCATATTCTCCCAAGCATGATAAGAATGCTTTATAATGGTCACACTAGACTGTGTGATTACATCCGATTGATGCTAATCTACGAATAGGCAACAAAAGTAAAACAGCGATTTTGTTCGTTCAGAAAAATTGCAGATTTTAATGGAACTCGATTTTTACTTTAGAAATCGAATCGATACCGAAAGTTTCGTAAGGAATTAAATTGTTTTCTTAACTCTTTTTAATCGCGGCATAATCGACTTTTTGTCTCTTCAAATTTGTTTAAACGTTTCTAATGACTTTCGACACAACAAAGAACAAACACCTATTTTTAATGGTTTAAAAAAAGTGGAATGTCCGGAGAAAGAGAAAGAGAAAAATGCTGCAGAGTGAGAACAAAACAATTACCAGCCGCACAAAGCAACACTGGAAGACTCTAATTACTCTGACATTTTTTCGTCACTTAACCTTTCACACTTTGGCATACTTAGCGCATGCTCAAACGGATAACTCTTCCTGTAACGTGTCACGCTTTTTTTTGACGTCAGTTGTCATAAAACCTGTCGTCCTTAATTGCGGACCGAATCAAACAAACAATAGTAGATTAGTAATGTAACTTTTAGAATTTCTACGCGATTTTCTTCGCCAGTTTCGTCGACAATTGCGATTTTTTTTTAAAAAAGTAGGCGTGACCACCAAACGTTCAATTGTTTTCGAAGGATTGGCAACTTTGGGTGTTGTATTCGAGCGATTTTATACGCGTTTTTAATGGTTTATAAGTAAGTTTTCGCTACTTACCGTGTATTCTGTCCTTGATGAGTGCCTGA
>WUQG02445806.1:0-13261 GCA_011317285.2 Androctonus mauritanicus
GGCAACCGTGTGTATTGCCGAAAACGTTAGTTATTAAAACTCTGTTTTGTACCCACAACTGCTATCAGTGTTTAAATGTTACAAATTTTTATTTTTCATTATTGTCAAAAAATAATTAAATGAAATTTTATACAGATGAACTATTGCCTTAACAGAAACCAGGAACTGAAATTGTTTACAAAATATTCCAGTAAAAGCAGAGGGTGTATTATTTCCACTTTTTGGCTGCCATTTTGATTTTTCAATTTCATAGCAGATGACTGAATTTTTACTACAAAACCAATCATACTATATTGTATAGCTATGTGTGTGTGGTTTGAAATGTTTTTTTATGAATGTTCATTTTATATTTTCAATTTTTTTTGACTATTTCATATTTGAAAAAACTTGCAAACTTGGAAACTCAGTAAGTGGAACTCATAAACCAAGATCTACTGCACTGATATTAGAACTTTAAATTCACTTCATATTCTTGATAAGTAACATAAAATTTTCTAAAAAAATTTGTCTTTAAAATTAAACTCAAATGAAAAGAATATATATTAAAATAAAATTTATTAAAGCTACTTTGGATAAAAGCACTTTTTAAAACTAAAGTTACCAACTTTTATGTTAATAGAATAATCCAAATTTAAAATCTTATAATTAGCATGATTTTTTAAATTAAACAGGAGCTGAATATTACACCTAAACTTTTTGTAATCGTTATAACTAAATTAGAATTTTTTAACAAATTTAAGCTGAAGATCAATTATGCATGAAGAAAACCATATATATAAGATTTTATAGACTGATAGATTATTAAAACTTATGCAATTAAAATTAGATCAAGGTTGACCGGGACAAATACATCGGATCAATGTAACCTGGAGATATTGAATGGAAATTATTTCAAGGAAAGAAAACTATGAATTAACCAGGAACTGATCATATTTTCTGGATAAGCAATTATTTTAGAAAAATTATAGTTTACTTAACTGATAAATAAAGTCTCTTATCTTAAACAATGTAAACAATATACTTTTAATTTATAATAATGTACTATATTTTAAATTACGATTCTTATATAAATTAAATATGTACATTTATAAATAGGGAATCAATTTTTCTTTTTATTTCAGAAATTAATATTTTAAAAAAAAAAATGATAGACATATTTTAATAAAATAAAATCTTTTAAATCAGTTGCTGATGTTAATAGTTGTAATATATAACAATAAAATTATTTTCTAATAAATCAATTTAATAAAAGTACTAAAATGCTAAATATAAATATAAAATTACTTTAAAGATTAACAAAAAATTATTTGTGCGCCAAAACCAGAGACACTGTAGTTTGTTAATTCGATTCTTCAATAACTGATGATATTTATTTGTACAGTATATTATATTTAGATTTATTGTAGGTGCCTTTAATAAAATTTCAAACATCTGACAGTTAACTTGATAATATAAATTTTTGAATGAAGTTGCATTACAAAAAAATATTCAGAGAACATTATTATTTTAATTTACTAACTTTGGACTCATAGCAATCATGCTCAATAGAATCTTTGCAAATTATCCATTCTAATTCCGCTTGGAAAGTAAGCTATAATTTTTGAAGATTTAAAATGATAATTGTTAAGATAGAGAACAAAGATGCCATCCAAAAGTTATATATAAATGTCTACTATATATATGTTTCTTAAAAAACAATATCAGTTATTTATTTTGATATCATATAATTCTTATATCATACTGAAATACCCCTTCAAACTAATAAAAATTACAATCACAATATTGTTGAATTATCCTGTCAGATTGAAACTTAACTTTTTAATTAATTTAACAATTTTTTCTATTACTTATCATAATTTTCTAGTTGTGATGTAAATGTGATAATATAAATGATGTTATTTTGAGAATATAAATATACAATTTCAGAATTTGTGGAGTTTTTATTTTATTTATAAAATATTCTGATGTCGTTTCAAAAATCTGCATTCAAATGATTTTATTCATTATTTTATAGAGGTAAAGAAGTTAAAAATAATCATAAAAGCTGAAAATATAATTTTAATTTCTCATCAAAAGAAAAAATTTTATTATGTTCTAAACTTAGTGAAAAAGTATCGACTATTCTTTCAGCAAGGGAAATGAATCTATTCAATTAAAATTATATTATATTATATGATTAATATCGAATTTTATTAAAGAATTTAAGATTTTCAAATAATATAACTATGATTGTTAATATAATTCGAATTAAAAAACTACGTATTCTTTGTTTAAAATAAATATTTTTATTACTACGTTCTTTTAATTTTTAATTAATCTTATAAAAATTCACCAATTTACACCTAAAAAATGATAATTTTTATTTACATAATATATTTTCCTTAATAAAATAGTAGCAAATCTATTTTCTAAAATTTTTATACCATTCTTTTATTATCTTTATACATTGTATTTTTCCGAAATTACTTTGAAAATTTTCAAAATAACTTAGAATTATATTTAATAAATTTTCTTTTCATATAAAAGAACTCATTTGCAAGCATTGTCTTCAAGAGTGGAAAAAAAAAAACTAAAATCATAAACAAAATTGAAAAAGTTCTGATAAAATGAGGGCGACTTTATAACTGGAAGAAGTGAACTTTCCACTATGATTCCGCTGCTATGCAATGAAACAAGATTTACAGGAGCAAATGAACGATTCAGCCAAACGTAAACTCTCGAAAATCGTTCATTTTAAAAATGTGAAGAAAGGCATCTTCCGTTTTAGCAACCGTTTCGTATTAATTACGAAAATAAACTTTTTTTTTTTCTATCGTAAATAATTTAAGTAAATTAATTATTTCGGTATTACTCCTAAACTTCTAATTAAGAAAAATAATAAGCGATTGACAAAAGCCAGCAGGGATAAGACTGTCTGTTACCAAGACAACCAAAGGCGTCAGATTGTCGCCGGCTAGAATAGTCAACTACTAAAGAAAAATGAAAAATAAAAACCGAGATAGTCAAGCCCGTTCATCGACCATGAAAGGAAGCGACAAATAGTTTTTAGCTTTGAAAATCCCTACAAAAAATGCCAAACCAGCGTTTATATTAAAACGGGACAGAAGAGAATCTTTAAATCGCTGACGTCATCGCACGATATCAAGATGTGCTGGAGAATATTCGGTATCATAAAACCAGGAGAGAGAAGCATTTACGGAAATCCCTGTTGCTTTATCGCTATGTCATGGGACAAATTACCTGATTTTGTCCATCATTTTTCGTCTTCTTTTATTTAAACTCAATTAACACCGAGAATATCAATCTGTATTCATTTATTAAAGCGTTGTCTCACTTCGCGATGCTATTTTCGTCGAAAAATCGTGCTATTTTTAGTTAAATGTGCGTGAGATACAATAAATATTTAATAAATCACCGAATCGGCGAGAAATAAATAACGAAATTTATTGCTTTTAAAAAGAACTGAAAAAAAATAATAATAATAAAAATAAAAATCCACTTCTCTAAAGTAGCGATAAAATAAATAAAACAGCATGAGATTTTGGCACCAATGCGATATTTCACTTTTTATCTTCACGGCAAAAGTTGAAGATGGGAAAAATGCTCTCTCGAGTAAAATTAGCAGACATAATCATAACAAAAGAGGCAACTGTCAATCAAATTGTACATTTGGACGTAAATGTTATAAGAACCTACAAATTTTGATCCTTACCTTTTCTCTGAGTAGCTCTCTTATCTTGGCAGCTTGTCTGCGGAACCTGTGAAGCGATAACTCTAACTGGAAGCACCTTTCTTGCCAATCAACATCGACTCCGGCTTGCCACATAAGGGAACCAATCCTCCTAACCGGTTCCCCATCCCCGTCTTCGTCTCCGTCTTCTATATCGGCTAAAAGAGATGGCAGAGACGAGAAAATAGCGTAAGGAGGAGGGGGAGCAGGTGGAGGTGGCGGTTCTGATTCCGACATTATCCAATACTAACTAATCTGAAACGAGAGTAACTATAATTATTACCACTTTAATAAGAAGGAAAAAAAAAAACTATTAAAGTGTTCGAAATTGAAATCGGTGCAACAACTGGAACGAATGAACGCGAACATCACCATGGAAACGAGTGAAGCGAATTAAATCTAAAGCGGATTCTTGTATGTCTTTTGATGGCGAGAACACGTGACGCTGCTACCAAATCGTCGTTTTTCGTCCATCAGAGAATCAACACCCGGTCATCCGAGTCAGACGGATCGATACTTTTTTCTTTACCTGACAGGTAAAAACAGGTAGCTCCAGCATCTGACACAAAACTTCCCTCGTACATCTTCTGCAATCAAGGTCATCCTCATTGGGCGAATATCATTGTTTATCACTTGCGCGGTAAAGGAACGGATGATGAGTCATTGCTTGGCATTTTGCCAACTCGCCATGGCAACCGGTTCAAAGCATCATTATTTTACTTACCGTTAGTATGTAATATGGTCAGATCGAGAGTGACTATCATACTTTAAACGAGAAGCCGCTTTGCGGTTGCAGTAAAGGAATTCGATTGATCAAATGATGCTCCTACGCTCGGCACGGCTCTTGTTGTTCGCAGCTGTACTTTAGTTTTCATTGGATGAAATAAATGCACCGCTTTGAGATAATCATCCCGCATCCTCCAAGTATAAAAATTCGCATCGCTGAGTATCTAACGCTAACGCTAGAAGAACAATCTTATCTTGTTATATTGGCCTGTCAGTTTGGTAGAATCAACCGAATTATTTTCCTTTATTTCTTTTTCTTTTCACTAAAGGAACAAAACGAAGACAAGTGAAAGTTGACTTGTTACAGCTTTAACGACAAGCTATTAGCAATTCGTCTTCCCTGTGTCTTCTGATATACGTTTCGCTGAATACCCGAACACTTTGAAATCGATAACATGTAGTAGATGAAAACGAAACGTTTAAAGAAATGTCTCTGGCCATTTACCCTTTATTTCATTACCCAATAAATGTGATCAAAGAAAAAAAAATATATAAGCTATTCATATTTTTAAAATTTTAATAAAAATTTTAAAAAAATAATATGTACAGAACCACTAATAAAATTGCTAACAGCTGAGAAAAGAAGGAAAACAATATTGCCAGTCTTTCTTCTCTTATAAAGAATAAATATACTGTACTTATCTCTCAAGTGTAAAATCTTCTTACTGTGACAATATAAGTACACACTGCAACTATTACATTTATTATCGACATAAAACATTTTTCTAACAGTACAAAGCGTTTGGAATTACGAATACCAAGAGTGCAATCTATTTCCCCGAGCCAAAAACGCAAAACAATTGCTTTTCTTTATGATAATCGAATAAAATACGGAGAGATGCGTATTAATTTTATTACCTGGTTTATGAAAAAAAATAAAATAAAAAAAATCGATCAAGTTGTCATCCCGAATTTTTTTAGAATTCGTTCCGTCGCGTAATTACGGAGCAAAGTAGATAAGTAGATAATATGAGAATTGTCGGGTAATTCGGCGCAAAAAAAAATTAAAAAAAAAATCCGAAACTATTATCGTTTTCATGGCTTCAATCTTACGATTCGAATTAAAACGTATTGACTTTCCATCCATAAAATTAAGTATTTTGAATTTTAAAACAGACACGCAATTTCACAATTATCCTATCTGACGCTTGCAGAAATGATATTACAATTTCAAATCAAGTGTGTCAGAAATTGAACAAATCGACTAAAAAAAAAGAAAAAAAAATTTTGTATGATTGTTATCTCGAATTTTTTATATATACATATATATTATTTCTTAATCGTACAAATAGATATATGGCACTTCTTAAGAACACGATAAAGAAGTTTTTATCTCGTTCTTAAAAATAAAAAAAAAAACATTGTTAAAATGTTATATATGTTTATAAATGTTTCTTCCACTGTTACGTGCTCTAAAGCGAACTTATTAAATTATTTACTGTTTAAATTATTAAAAAAATTAGTTATTTAATTTATTGCTGAGTCGAAGACAAATTTATTCAAAATATTAAGTGGAAAGGAAATTAAAATTAATTACTCTAGAGATGTATTTAAATTTATCACGAGTTTTTAAAATCTATATTAAATTCTTGTTTTAACATATATTTATGTGAAGATCCATGTAAAACTACAGTTATTCTTTCATAAATCTTTTGTATTATTTTTTTAAAAATATTTAATGTAGTAGATACATTTAAGTGATTAATTTAAATTTCGTTTATATATGTCTTATTAATAATATATATTTTAATTAAGATTTATTCGCTTTATATTGTATATACTGTGTCTGAATTAATCTGATTAAACATCAAAACATTACTAATTTTTCTCATTCGGTGTTTCGTTTGTAACGAAAGCGAAGATCGAATGATGTATTTGTAACATACCTTAATATTTTAACACGTTTCGTAATTAATCGTATTCGTAAATCGATATTTACGTTAACAACCGATCTTCCTGTGAAGTTTATAAATTAAATAACTTTTAAGAAACCAACCACAACATATGAGATATCAACATTTTTAGGGTTAACAAACTTAATTCGATATTAGGAAAATTAATCATTATCAATCGATTACATACCTATAACCATAATCTCCATTTTCGAACTAACCAAAACGATCACAAAATTCTTAACTCTTATGTCATATTTACTCGTTTTATCCAAACGTTTTATTGAAGACTACAAGGATCGTCTGCAGACGCCATCCTCGTCCACCCGACAGTCTGGCGCGTGCCATGACGTCATGGTCACACTCGCACTACTGTTTCTTCAAGGTTTTGATTGGTTATTAATACTTGCGAAAATTCTTGCTAGGTTTACAATCGCAGATTTATTTGCTTAAACTTTCGTAGGTTAAGCTGCTAAGATAGTAACGAAAAGAAAAAAAAAAGAAGCTATAAGTGCAACTATTGAGACATCGATAGTTGGCGCCAAGTTTCAAGATCGCGATGAGTCACTCGCACCAGATTTTACTTGGTCATCATCCTTCAGTATTATAGGCGCCTAATTCATTTGACATGTTATTATTATTTTTTTTTTTTGTTATAATTTTCCTTTAAAATAACATTTACTAAAATCGTTGTTTGCTGCAATTTCTCATTTGAAATTCTTATTTAAGTAGTTAACGTCTTATGTTGTGCATAGCATTAGATGATACGAACCAAGATCTGTTTCGCTCGATCTCGGTTCTTAAATAGTAATAATTTGGTTTTTAACTTTAATAACAGTGTCTGTTATTAAAGTTATAGTTTATGTTTCGTCTATCTCTTCTCCGGTAATTCCCGGAAGACAAATCGTTCTGATCTATTTACTAACTCTTTTTTCTCGAAGTATAATTTGATTCGGTTCAAAACACATTCCTCACTCATGTAAGAGACTATTGCAAAGTCCTAATCGTTTCAATACATCCATTTTGTTGACAAAATAAATAAAATTTGAATCAGTTCCATTGATTATGTAGCGTGTATAATCTGTGGCGCGTTGCGTCGCTCGCGTATCGTTACGGGAATGCAATATTGTTTAGCGGCGAACTAACTTATATATATATATGTATCCAACGAAACAATAAATATTAATACTTTGTGACAGAAATTCATAAATCTATCTTGATTTCCTTAATCTTAAAAAATAATTAAAAGCAAATTATACAGTTTATTAATGCGAAAAACTCATATTCTCTCCTACGAATGCATAAATCTTAGTTAATTATAATACTAAAGATATAATCTTCCGGTAGGATTTAATTAATGATATAGCTTGGGAATTTTTCTTTTTAAATAATAATAATAATAATAATCTGCAACTGTTTTAAACAAAATTAGTTTTAATTTAAAAGAATAAATAACAGTGTCTGTGTTATTAAAGTTATAGTTTATGTTTCGTCTATCTCTTCTCCGGTAATCCCCGAAAGACAAATCGTTCTGATTTCTTTATTTATTTTTGGTACATTAAATAATAATCCAATTTGGCATTTAAGTTATTTTATATAAACAACTGTTAACCTTTCACATTTTTCATTATCTTACGAATCGATTTTCGGTTTACTTCTGTCATTCTAATGCATTATATTCTGTAAAAATAAAAATAAAATAACAACAATGAAAAAAATGAAATTTATTTTTACAGAAACGGATCATTTTAATTTTACATTTTAATTTATTCGAGTAAATAAGAAAAGAATCGCGTAACTTGCAATATTAAGAAGATATCTGTTTATAAAACTTTATATTTGTTAGTTTGTTAAAATGTTCACAGATGGCGATATTATTTTAAAAAGTCGTTAAATTTTGAATAAAAAAATATTTTTAATCGTCAGTTTAAACTCTTTTTTATCCTTCAGTCGTTCATTAATTTAAATTTACGTAATTATTATAGATTTGTCAACACTCGTCACTCTTTTCTTTCTTCTATCAGTGTGACGCAATAATTTGTTTCTTGGTTATTTTTTTATGCTTCCTAACGTCACCCGCATCGTCTCAACGTCGCACTGGCGTGATAAAAAAAAAAAAAAAAAAAAAAAGCTCGTCATTCGTATTATCGTAGAATATATTTTTAAATGCAAACAATGCCGTAATATTTTTAAAATGGGATCAAAATTGAAAACAACCGTTAAATGAAATTATAAATTATCATTCTATTGGTTGTTTTAAATATTTAAATTTTTCTTCACGTTAATTGGTTAATTGTAGTTTTTTTGAATTTTATATCGATATTACGATACACGTGTAGAATATTTTATACGATATATTGCTCAGTTCATTCTTTTTTATTTAATTGCGTCCATTAATTAGTTTAATTTTAATATTTTATTTTTATGTTAAATATACTTTAATCAAACTTTAATCTAAATTTATTTCATACATTTTAATTTTTTTTTAAAGTTATCGCAAATTTAATTATGTCTAAGAAAATAGTTTGCATAATTAAGAAAATATATATATAATTTATTCATCGTTTTAATTTATAAAATTAAAACTTTCATAATCTATTTTTATATTTAAAAATTTTTATTTATTTATTTTATTTTACGTAGATTTTCTTAACGATTTTTATAAGAAATTTATTAAATTACACATTTTAATATATATAGGCTAGAATATTTTCAAATAAAAATTTCATGAAATTATCTAAAAAAAAAAAAATTTCATAAATTATGCAATGAAAAAAATAATAAATTTGTTTTAACAAAATAAATTTATTTTGTAGAATACAGTAATTTATCAAAGCTTACTAAAAAACTAAATTTTGAAGAATAAAAAATAATGTTTTTTATTCTTTCAAACAATTTTTTTTTTATTAATAACAGATTTAACTCGATGATCATAAAATCAAAAATCAAATTATTTTCTTCCTGTGTGACGTATAATCAAATTTTTAACCATTTATTCAGTGTTTTTTTTTTTTTTAATAATATAATTAAAGTAATATCGATAGTTAACGATATAATTAACATATACGTAAGCGTATATTGAGATAAATTTCGCTGCAATTGCTGAAAAAGCAATTGAAAAAAAAAAGCAGCAATGGCTTTCATACTTGATGTATTTGATAGATTAGAACTGCTTTACAGAAATCACTAAAGAGTGAACTTTGGTATTCTCTCCATTATTGCATTTTCTTTCTTTCGAGTGGCTAAAGAAGAACAAAATAATCTTTTTTGTATTTCTTTTTTCTAAATATCCTTTTAAACAAAGAAGGAAAAAATAAAGAGAATTTTAAACGCATCTCTTACAATTTTATTTTTTATTTTTTTCCCCCATTCGAAAAATGGCTTTTTAACTAATGCCTCTAATGACTAATGAGATTAGTCATATCTTTATTGATGTTAATAAACATAATAACACAAAAATTTATAGTTTTTTTTTTTCTTTTATTATTTATACAAGTAAACTTTGTTCCCTGTATGTAACATTTGATTACTGTAACGTGAAAGATGCCATTGGGGAAATTTAAGCATAATTATTATAATTTCATGTTGCATGCGTTTGAGGAAACACGCAATTTGAACTAATAGAGTAAAAATTACTTCACGTTATAATTACTAAGCTTATTAACTGCAATGGTAGCATAACGATAAACAAAGAACAACATAAAGAGAATGTATTGTTTACATAAATATAAAAGCGTTAGAAGCCAGCTAAAATAATCACGAGATGGAGTAGTCAAATTATGAATATTTTAAACAAATGTAAGCGATTATTACGTCATAGGTTATTGTTGCGTTTTTTGATTTATTTCCAATCTCGAGCAATCAGAGTGAAATCGATAGAACCGACAACTATTTTTCCATATACAGCATAGCATATGGAAAAATAGTCGTCGGTTCTATCGATTTCACTGATTGCTTCCATATACACTACTGTAGGCTACTGTATTAAATTAAATTTTCTCTTGTGAAAATTTAACGGTTATTTTTATTTTTGATAGTCTGCTGTCTAGACATGTTTTCTAAGAAAGTTTTAGAAAACTACCTGATTGTGTTATCAGCCAGCTACACGTTTAATAATGTTATCTTAATCGTCGATTCTTAATTGAAATAGTACCTTTTGGCTAAATGACTCTTTTGATTCGGAAAATATTCCGCGTTTTCCCAAGACATAAGTTAATCGATATTACGGAAAATAATTAAGAGAAATCCATTAATTACTACATAAAATGATTACAAAAATACAACTTATTTTTTTTTTTATTTGAAAAAATAAATTTTTAAACTGGAAAAGTAAACAAAAACATGGCAAATCCATATACGACTTTTGTCGAGCGATAACAATAGACATTTGATAAAATTTTGAAAATATATATGTGTATAAATAAAATAAGAATATTCTTTATTGGATAAGAAAGGATTTGAATGTTTTCTATCTTATATTTTTTTTTTATTGCATGGAAAAAAACTTTTAAAAAATTTTCTGATCTAAGGAATTTGTTTTGATCTAGTTTACGCCTTCTTTCGACTTTATTTGTTCACAAAGCCACATACGGATCGATTTTATATGCATGTAGAGCACATCTACAAATTGGAATTACTACAGGCAATTGAACAATCCGTTTCACTTAAAATTTTGTAATAGAAGATAAATTTTTGCATTTTCTACGATCCCATTTTATCTATATCAATCAATACAGTATATATTAAATTAAAATTAATAAATGCAATAAATTTATTTTCGAATTTTTACCCTCACGACTAAAATCATAAATCAAGCATTTAATTACCATTTAATTACTTTATATATATAATAAGTGTTAAGCCAGCGATATATTTTACTTTTAGTGTTTTATAGCTTCGGCAGCTTTAGTAAAAGTGTGTAATCTGCTAAGAATTTTAATATGGTAAATTTAAATTTGTCAGAAATAATTAATCGTACAGAGAAGCTGCAAATATTTTATGGTTAGTACTGTTTTAAATTACTGGATGATTAATAGCATCCTTTCAGTTAATTATAATTATTATTTTTTTTTTATAAGTTATGGTTAAAAGATTTAAATTAACGAATTAAATTTGGTTATAAAATATGGCGGTAAAAATTTTTTAAATATTTTTCCGAAGGAAAAATTTAAAAAAAAAAAAATACAAAGAGAGAGAAACTTATGCGAACTATTTTAGGTCAACATATTTTTCTACTTACCTAAATTTTAAATTCAAAATTTTTTGATACTTTTCGCAAACATTTTTCCGCATATCTACATTTTAAATGCAGAATTTTCGATATCATGGTACTTAAAATGATTATTCTGCCTTGCATGTCTTTCTTCAGTAAAAATCCTTTCGTGGAAAGTAAGCATTAATACTTAAACATCTAAGTTAATTTAAAAATTAACAATTATTCATGCCACAGATCGATGATTCAGTTCAACTAAGCTAAGCAATTCTTTAAAAGCAAAGACAAATTTTAACGTCTTCAGAAAAATAATAATTTTTTTTTTACCGTTTTACCGTAAAATTTTACTGCTTAGAATTTCATATTTCAAGTTTTGTATTATAAATTCGCCTCACGAAAAATATTCATTACTTTATTTTTTTTTAAGGAACGTAAAAGACGGTTTAAATGCTTTAAAATCTTCAATAATCGTTATAAAACCAAAATAAGTTATACGGAGAAATTCTGTAATAAGTATACTTATCGGAATGCTGCGTAAGAAAAATGCTACGTTGGCATGGCGAAGAAACACTGAAAAGTAATTTAAAGCGGATTTTTATGATGATATGCTGAAGCAATTACTATAATGCCGCTCAATTCCGGAATTCGATCGACCAGGCTGTTGAGTAAACTATCTTTTCTAACTGGGATCAAGACTCGATTAAATACCGAAATTACTTTTAATAAAACTATAACCTAGATTCAACACTTTTTAAAAATAGCATTTAATTTGAATTTAATATTTTACTAATTTTTCTTTAATTACAATTAATTTTTAATGTTGATCTATTTCATTGTAATATACATAATTTGAATTTAATCTTTTACTATTGTTTTCTTTAATTACAATTAATTTTTAATGTTGATCTATTTCATTGTAATACACATAATTTGAATTTAATATTTTACTATTGTTTCCTTTAATTACAATTATTTCTTAATATTGATCTATTTCATTGTAATATACATAATTTGAATTTAATATTTTACTATTGTTTTCTTTAATTACAATTACTTCTTAATGTTGATCTATTTCATTGTAATATACATAATTTGAATTTAATATTTTACTATTGTTTTCTTTAATTACAATTATTTCTTAATGTTGATCTATTTCATTGTAATATACATAATTTGAATTTAATCTTTTACTATTGTTTTCTTTAATTGCAATTAATTTTTAATGTTGATCAATTTCACTGTAACATACATTAATTATAGTAAGAAAAAAACATATTTAATTGTAATTGATTGCTTTTAATTAAATATGTTACTTTCAATAGCGTTTTTAATTGCAATTAATATTGTGATCAGTTCTACTTCTTATTATTTAATCGTAATTAAGTAATTGATCATTTATTTAAATGGTATTTATACTGTAAACATTCATGTTTCGTTTCGATTTTGATTAATGTATTATGGTGCGATAATTATTAATGATAATCAAAATTATGTTGACGGATTAAAAATTTCAGTCTTATATTCTTACATACCCGCATTTATTTTATGCAAAAAAAAAAGAAAGAAAACTGAATATAACCTTCAGCCAAGACATTTTATTACGCTATAAATCTTATTCTGATTGTCAGGGGGTACTTTGAA
>WUQG02445817.1:0-13261 GCA_011317285.2 Androctonus mauritanicus
TGATTGGCTAGCTTTAAAGGGTTATAATTCAAAAACGGTGCCACTTACAAGTTAGACCATATGTTCATTCAACATTTTCGACTTGTTTCGAGGTCCCCTATCAGTTCACAAATTTTACGACGAAGTTTTTCTTCACACTGTATATATTTTTAAGCAACAGTCTGTCAAATATAAAATATATGCAACTTGGACTAAAGTTACTAAAAGTTCGATGGGAAAGAAATAATCATGTTATTTCTTCTCTCCCATCGAACTTTTGAATTTGCTTTAAATTGTTTACATTCATAAATTTTGCCTTAATGCTGGTTCAATGATAATTTCTGAAGGATTTTTCGAAAAAAAAAAAAAAAACTAAATATAAACTCTAGCGAAATTAGTCTAATATTCGAAACGATTTCAAGGATTGATTACTTTCATTAAGTATATCCATTTTCATATATCTGTTATTTTTATTGTTGTTTCTGAGGTTTAAAAAGCTTTTTAAATATAATATATTGAGAAATCTACAAACAGAATTTTTTTTTTCATTTTTGGCAAGTTTATAAATCATATTAATGGGGAAACATTTTGATGATGTGGAAAAATTCATCAAGTGAATATCTCAACATTAGCGTAGGCAGTGTGCAAGGAGACAACTGCTCCTCCTGAACAACTTTCTTCAAAATAATGCCCATGAAACTTATCAAATGAAATTCTTAAGCTGGGTCAACATGAACACTGGCGTATAATGACGATTGGATACAGAAAGCGGACCTAGAACACTGAAAAATACATTTAGATTAATATGCATACATGCTCATGCGCGGAAAGCCTATGGTGACATTCTGAAACTATCTTCGAGTGCTATTCCGTCTCATTCGTCCGCTCAACGTCTCACTGCTCCGCTTTTTGAAAAATATTGTGCGTAAGTACAGCTTAATTAATATGAAATGATTTAAAATAAGGCTTTTAATGTACATAAATCTCAGCTTCATAAAGAAATTTGGAAAGATTCTGAGATTCAGTTGCGCAGACTTGCCTACATCACCGAATCTGGAGTCTGGAAAGCGAACTTAAAATAAGCGTCTCAAAACTCATTAAATATCCATATTTAAGATTCCAGATTCAGTGGAGTAGGCAAATCTGCGCAACTGAATCTCGAAATCTTTCCAAATTTCCTCAAGAAGTTGATAACTTATGTATATTAAAATTCTTAATTAATATGAAATGGTTTTAAATAAGACGTACTTACGCACCATATTTTTCAACTTTAATTCCAATCCAAAAACGCATTCGACAAATTTGCCTTAGAAAGAATTTTGCATCTGAAACAATTCACTATTAATTATATTTTCGTTAAAAGGAGTTATATATCGCATACAGATTATTCAATTTGGATAAAATTTGCAGTTATTATTAGGGGATCACTATAATATCAGATTTGTTATAAATAATCGAAATTGGATCATGATTACATCATTCTTTTAATTTTTGAAGAATGCTCACTTCCTGGCATTTAATAAATTAATGAATATTACTTAATTGCATAAGAAGAGCTAACTACATTTTAAAATTTATCCTATTTGTATGAAAATATTAGAGAAATTTTTGTAGAAAATAATAAAAATTGAGTTTTATAAACATATATTTGGATTTTACAGTCCTGAGATGATAATTTATTATTATAGACTTTTTCATAAAAATAGTTTTTATGAAAAACTATTTATATGAAAATAATTTTAATTTAAATTTTAATTTAATTAAAATTTTAATTTTAATTAAAATTAACTGATTTTAAGCTATATATTGCATTAACGGTTTTTAGTCTAAAAACAATTTTAATTTTAATTAAAATTAACTGTTTTTAGGCTAACATATTTAATTTTAGCACACAATTAACGTAATAACAATTTTAATTTTAAGATTAATATTATCTTTAAATCTGATATTAGTCTTAAAATATAAGCAAAACGAAATAAATCATTCGATTTATAATATATTTAATTTTTCAATTCTATTATTCATATTTTTTATTTAATTTTCTTAATATATCTTTAATTAATTTTTCTTGTTATTTTCGCTTCTTGAAATTTTTTCTTATTAATAGTTAAGCATATAGAAAAACAACTACAGAATCATAAATTCCATAAAATGTTTATGAATGCATCATCTTATTAATTTTATATTTCCAACAAAATAATTAAAAAATTATAATGTACTGTATATTTTCTTTTTGAAATTGCATTGAAAGGTCACTTAATTGAAAAAACTAATAAAATGCAAGGAATTTTGTATAAAAATTAAATAATTTAAAGGTTATCGGAAGAGGATAAAAATTTCTAAGTAAATTACACATCCCGTTTTAAAACCGGCATTACATTTCCCATTTGTTCTCTATAAAATTCTTCGCATCTAACACCAGTAAATGTAGATTTAGACCTACTGCTTTTGGTGATATTCAGGTAACTAAACTGTTATTTTAATCACTGAAATATCAAGATACTTATTTTTTTAAATATTATTTTAGGAGACATTATGAAATCATTAATACTTTTTGGAGTTATCTTTATCTATTTAGCTCTCTTTAGAGCTACTTTTGCACAGGAAGATGATGTGGAACCGGATGAGTCTATTAATCAGGAAAAACGATTTTGGGCCCCTCTAGGAAGATGGGTTGGAGGACAAGCTGCAAAGTTTGGAGTAAGTTGAAAATAATCATTACTATAATATGATCAAATTATATTTTCATAAAATTGAGAATTTGTGAATATATTTTTCTTAAGTAAATATAGAATGTTTAATATATATATTATGGCCCATGTTCGAAGTCTAGCCAATTCGCGAAATGTCTGGCCATTTTTAGATTTGGCTAAAGCCTGAAATATACGAGAATTAAGTTGAAATAGTCGAAAATAGTCGGCTATTCTCGACTATTTCGGGCTTTGGCCGGCCAATTCGCCATGCGCTCGACAATCAATGGCTAATTCAAGAACTGTCCAAGAAAAAGTGGCCAAAGCTAGAAGTTTTGCGAAACTGATCATGCAGTTACGGGATTTGATCATACCAATGTTCTCATGTTATTGAGAAAACCACTGTGAAAATCTTTTTGGTTTAGTCAAAGTAAAAAAAAAAATTTATTTCGAAAACAAAGAGAAAAGCTAATCAGTATTCATATAGTTTTATTGAAATTGAAAAATTAACGAAAGCAAGAAATATCTTTCCAGCTGAAAAACACATCAAAGAAAACAGTAGTAATGTTGTTTATAGTTAGAAAAATCATGTCGAAAGGAAAAATGTATTTACAGTTGAAAAAATGCCAAAAAATAAATGTATGAATTATTTTAATAATTTATTTTACGACTTAGTTGCTACAGTAAAAATCTTCGACACTAGACTGATAATTGCAACGTATGTAGGCCTATACAGAATTATAAAAATGTTTTTACCTGTTATCTTGTTCGATAACTTACTGATATGTATTTGTTAAATTAATTTTAATAACAATTATTGCCAAAATTGTTCATAAATTTGGTATTTCATTTTTATCTTTTTTTTTATCTTATTGGAAAATATAAAAAATAAATCCATAATGCATTACGTTAAATCTGTTAAATCTTGCAAAAGAGCGTCTCTACCCTTTTTCTTACAATCCCATTCATATTAGAAGGTGGGTAAGTTCAGTGACGTACCCAGAGAGGGGAAAGGGGGCAGTACCCCCTCACCCCTCTCCGCCCCGGACATCAAGCTGAATGGGGGATACGAGTATGGAATATCATTACTATTCACCAAATATTTGTATAAAAATTTTTATATAATTTTCAATACCGGTAATTAAAAATTATTTCAGAAAATATATGTAAAATAAAATGTGTGTTGAAACTCAAAACAGATGGGTTTTTTGGAGGGAGAGAGGAGGCCAAACAAAAAATGCCACTCCGGGTACCAAAGATTCTGGGAACGCCATTGATAACTTCTATAATCTCTTGCGTCAGCATTGTAAGACCAACATATGATGTGACAGACTATCCCATTCTCGCTGGTGAATAAACGAAAATTCGCACGAATGCACTCCGCTATATAGCTTCGCAGAACTTCTAGCTTTGGCCACTTTTTCCTGGACAATTCTCGAATTGGTCATTGATTGTCGGACGCATCTCGAATTGGCCGGCCAGAGCCAGAAATAATCGCAAATTCTAATATATTTCGAGCTTTGGACAAATCTAGAAATGGCCAGCTATTTCGCGAATTGTCTAAACGTCGGACATTGGTTGCAATAAATTATATATATATATAATGTTACAAAGCTTTAATGTAAAATTGAAAACAAACTTTAACGATCAAAGTAAAAGTAAGTTAGTCGTTGATGTTCATAGAAATAGCAGATAGAGGAGATGCCAGCAAGACCATTGGCATCAGAAAAAGATCCCAAAATTTAATATTTTATATAAAAAACATATGAAAGTGATTGTAAAATCTGGTTAGTGAATTTATTTTTATTTGTTTATTGATTTTATTCATATATTTTTATGGCAATTGAGGTAAGATGAGGTCTCATATTTGTAATTGGTCCGAGTACGATTTCACCTTTATCTACCCATGTTACACATTTATTATTACTATTATCAAAAGATTATTCTTTTTTTAGGCGAATCTGTGCATTTTTTTAAATTGAGAAAAATGAGAAAAATTGCTTTTGCAGTTTTGAAGATTAAATAGATCTCATTTTTTACTTATCATGAGTTATAGAAACTATGTTAAAATCGCATCATGCAATATTTATATTAAAAGAGAAACTTTTGCAAGTTTGCAAAAGTTTTTCAAACTTTTTTAGTTTTGCAAATTATTCTAACAAGTAAGAATAATTTGCAAAACTAAAAAAATGATACTACTTCACTGAAGTAGTATCATTTATATTGCATGTTGTTATATTGCTTGTATTTATATCTTATGTTACCCGAATTATTCTGTGTTCATTTTATATTATTTGATACTTATAGAAATTATTGTAAATTATTAATGCGAAATAATAATATTGTGATGCCATTAATAGTTCAACAAATGGAAGAAGCACCAAGGTCATCACAAAGGCTGAAAACAAAATGGTGAATACACTTTGCACGACAATATATTCTTGTATATGTCGATTGATAAAATATTTTAACCATGCAATTTATCATTGTTTTTGTTTTTCAGAATGAAGTATAGAAGTCGAAAAGTTTCTGTGATAAATGTTAATGTTCATGTATCTTAATAAAACAATAATTCGATCTGTGTGTAATGAAATTTCTTTAAAAATAAATTTTGTAACATTATTAAAATTAGAATTATATATACGAAAATATTTAAAGTTGTATGCCTAACATATAAAAATAATGTACTGTATAATGTAAATGTTTTATGATTGTAACGGATTTTTATTTTAAAATATTAAATCTTTAGAAATAGTGATGATTAATATTTCAGAAAATTAATCAGATCAGACTTGGTTAAAAGAGATTCTAATATTTATTATTATATTGGGTAAAGTATAAGCTATCGAAGCACTTAATATTTCCTTTTGTCAGTAGCGCTAAAATTTTGTAATAATAGATTTTAGCAAATAATGCAAGCTGTCCGTTTGCCCCACACTATAGGGCAAATGAATATCTGTTTTCTTAATCACTAGTATCATTGGGATAATAGTGGCCAACAAATTATGGATCATTTCCATTTTCTATATATGATACATGATGTCTTTTCAAATAATAGAGGCCTTGCAATTTACACTATCTTTATGTAATACTCCATATACTTTGCAAATGCTTTTTTTATTGAAGTTTAAAAAGTTACAACAGAAATTTATGCTACTAGGGTTTCTTTCCCACTGGTGGCATCGACTTTGTTAATAACTTCAACTTCCTCTATCATAAAAAAAAAATTGTGTTGACGAACTTGGGAATCTCTACATTGGACAACACTCTTCTTAATGTATTATTTAGAAAAATATATCGATACAATACTAAAACGTATTGCATCAATTTTAAAAACTCATCACGAATATCATGTTTTCTTCCAACCAATTATTATCGATTTGAATTTCTTTCATCATTACACTACCTACGGACTCCTACCCTCTACGGAGTGTGTGACCTACGGACGATATGAAACAGGCTTATGGCCTACCTGCGGTCTGTGGAGTGAGCAAGGACAAATAATGAGATTGACTAAGTGACAGAGACTACGTTTGATAACGAACAACTTCCTTTATTTTAAAGAGAGTTTACAATAGAATTCCGACAATACCGGTCCGTAAACTAAATACCTTGAAGTTGAATGTCAACGATTCAAATCCGAAGAGGATTCTTCTTCTCGGACGCTTAGCGAAGTCTTTGTTCTTTAAAAGAAAAAAGTTCACTTCGCTTCCTTTGGCACAGTTCTTTGGTGGATGTCAGGTTTCCTTTTTTGATGTAACCTCCTTCCTTCAATAATCGACGCTATTCAAGGTTCTAAGTGTCTCTTGGGTCTAAGTTTTCTCTCTCTCTCAGCGTTTTTGCACCGATTATGTTTCTTTCTCTCTTTCTAAATCTTTTTTTGGCCCGACTACTTAGAAGAAACTTTTTCGATCATAAATATATTGATTCTCTTTCTTATTCGATAAAACGTTTAACAAAGTGATCACGTTTTCTTATTGTTTTGTAGGGGGCGATCTCATTTCATCATTGTTTGATGAAATCGAATCCTTTACTTTTATAAACATCTCCAATTATTATTATCATTTTTTAAATTCTAAAATTATAATGATTATAATAATTTGTTAATTCGTTGGACTTCATGAGTCGTATGTATAAAAGTGTAATTAATATAAAGAATGCGAACAAATAAAACGTCATATAAGTAATAGAATGGCATTATTAATAGAAATATAAGTCTCTTATAAATAACATTTGATAAAATATATATTTTGAGCTTTAAATGGAAAAAAACATACTTATCTTTTTGCCTCCACAGAAATTTATCCGTTTGCCTCACCATCAGTTTTGCGCTTTAAAGTTACAAAATAAAAAAATAAATGGCAGCAGCACATTAGTGAACATGGCTAACGATTGAAAAGGCTTTTAAATTGCCAAGCCACCAGGCATAACATTTTTGAAACTACGATTAAATGTAAAACGCTTATTTATTAAAACATAAATTTTTAATTCATAAACATAAATTTTAATTCATGGCGAATTTAAATGAAAAGCTCTTCTTGCCTGATAAAGTTTTAAAGCTGAATTACAAGTTCCTTTAACATTTCAATGGATTCGTTTCGCGAAAAATAAGCACATATATAAAATATATGCCATAATTCTAATATGTAGTTGCCAGTTTTAATATCTTAGATACTGCTAATTTTCTTAAATAATATCCGTTTGCCCCACATTTATCTTATATGAATATATATTATATATAGGATAGATAGACTTTAATAAGTGGTATATTTTTGAAAATATTTTTCTGATAATTTTAAAATCACAAGTAGAATGTTTATCTGGAAACTTGTTCATAAATATATCAAAAAAGCATCATCCATTGAATGATTGAGAAAAATTGCAAATAAAATGTTAAGCTATGCGGAATGTAAAGAACCCAAAGCATATGTGCAACGTATTAAATTTTATTGGCATTTTTCATAGAAGTAAACAGTTTTCAATGTGGCATGCCAAAAATTTATCAATACTCTCTTAGTAACAAATTTTTTACTTATCCAATTTTTTCTTCTTATAAAGACATAAAAGGAAAATAAAGCAAATTAATTCTTATATTATTAATTTAAAAAAAAATTAATTGCAGCTGTCTTGTATATATATATCAGCAATTATTAAAATAATTTATTTTTATTAATCTATCTGAATTGAATTATTACTTATTTAAAGTGTTCATATATCAGCGGTCTCGAACTCACTCGCTTCAAAGGACCACTTTAGATATTTTCGGTTGGTTGATGCCACATTTAAAATTAATACACTGAAAGTGAAAAAAAAACAATTTTTACGCAAAGAGTTGATTACGTTAACTATTTACATTTTAATTTCCTTAAAATGGTACTCCTCAATTTGGGTTCAAAGTTATAAAACCGTTTATAAATGATGATCGTTTTTATAAGTTTGAGATGGAAGTTTTGTATCGAAAAAAATCTGTTTCACTGAATTTCAATACAGATTAAAGGAACGTGATAAGGTGATTTTAAAATATTTTAAGAAAAATAGTAATAATTTTTTCTAAATATATTCTATATATTCTTGTGATTATAAAATATGCGGCGTGAATTGCGACAAATGGAATATCGAGTCATAAGTTTGAGACCACTATCATATACTGTGTATCCGATATACATAGGCTATATATATCGGAAAAGCATCGATTATCTGAACTAATTGGAACCAAAATTGTTTGATTAATCAAATAATTCAGATAATCAAACATACGTGAAAATACACAATTTATACAAAATTTAATTAAGCCTGCAATTTACTTTTTTTTTTAATTGTACAAAAAATTATCATACTGTATTTTGAAATATGAAGTACTGTTTATCTCGCGTATTAAAAATAATTAATGTAGGAAACGATTTGTAAACAATAACCAAAATACCCACACAGTAGTTAAAACAAGTAATAACCTGTGTTTAATGTAAACACAGGTTATAAGTAATGACCTGTGTGACCTGTGTTTAATAATATTTCAGAAGGAGTTGATTCGCAACTCCTGAAATATTATTAAAGCACAGGTCTATTTTAATTAAAAGCACTACTCTTTTTAAAGTAAAAAAAAAAAAAAATACAGTGGTTTTTTATATTTCTTCTCAATTATTCGGAATAAACTTTTTGTTAATAATAAAATCAAGGAGGTTAGATTGAATAAAATAGAATAGAGATTAATTCATTATTATCTGTAAGTTTTATAGATAATAATGAATTAATCTCTATTCCAATAAATTAATCTATAATTTTGTAATATTCATGACATAGATATACGGTACCTATTATATCGCTTAACAAAGCGTATATGTAAAAATCAATTATTGACCGCATTATTATCACCATGGCAACTTTAATTTTTCATATTTAATAATTATTTAAATTTCCCTTTAGAGACGTATACCAGATTTTCTTTTCACATTTAATTAAAGTATTTTCCTTTTATAAAAACAATACAGTTTAACTAAAAAATGGAAAGATTAAAGTTGGTATGATAATAATAAACGATCGATAAATTAATTATCGATCGTTTATTATTATCATAGTAACTTTAATTTTTCCATTTTTTACGCTTTGTTAAGTGGCAGAGGTACCATATATCTATGCGTGAAAGTATTCTCGGCGTAAATACTTTCAGAAAAGAAGGAATAGAATGAATCTGAAGCTAGAAAGAAAGTTTTGTTTGAGATGTTTTCTGCAGCCATATTTATCCATTTCTAAGATTTTCGGTTTGGAATTCTTCACCCCATGTCCATGCAAAAAATTCAGCTTGCTTAGCAAACATCTGAAATCAATTTATTCTTGTTTTATTGAAATTTTATTATGGAATCACTTATTTCTCACATTGTTAACAACAGTTCCTATATTGAGTCACGAAACACCTTGTCATGCCATCTTAGTAATTGTCGGGAAAGATAATATATTCGTCAAAATCGGATTCGATCTGGCTGCTTTCTTTGTGGCTTATTTGTTTAGTTTTCTGAAAAAAACGAAAAATAATCCAATCATAAAATTAGAAACAGCAGAATATATTATTTGCAGCAAAAATTACTTCTCTATTTATAAATACTGGCCTTATTTGCTATTAATGATAGTTTTTGTTATAATAATCGTCCAACTGATAATATTTTTTGGTGTAATTCCTGCATTGGAAATGGAGAACAGTTTCCCTGAAGAAACGTTAATATGTTCTTTAGAGATGAATCTGTGGTCGATTTTATACGTAGGGATCATTCTTAACTTTTTTTCCTTTTTCATCTCTATCGTTCTCGTATTGCGCAACAAGTTTCGACAAATATCTGATAATTTGTATCTATTGAAGCGAAACAATCCAAATTTAATACACGAACTCAAAGAAGTGATGAGACAACATGCAGAAATATGGACAAATGTAAGCATTATAAACAATACTTACGGTTCACTCTTATCATTAATATATTTTGTTTTAATAACAGAAACGTGTCTGAGTTATTATTTATTTATATTTGAGAATTTTGCTTTCCATACAAAAATTATTCTTGTTGTCATTAAGATTGGTTATTCTTTAGGATGCGTTTTCCTTTGTGTTACTCTTTCATCTTTCACAGTTGAGGTAAGTTTTTTTTTTTTTTTTTGAAACTATTTAATTTTAGATCAGATCTAAAATACTTTTTACAATCGCTTTTAGATGCAAACTTCTTTCCAAGAAATACGAAAATTTGCGGATTGTAATTTATCATTAGAATTAAAGTTGAAAGTATGTATATTTTTTTCCGCCTTTAATTAGTTATGAATGATGAACAGTTTTATTTTCGATTTTAGGTTTTAAATTTCATGAAAAGATTTGGGAAAATTTCTCTTAGGATATCATTTCAAGGATATTTTTATGTTACTACTAAATTTCCTATTAAGGTATTCATATAGATGAAATGTGTTGCTTGGAATTCTAATGTAAAACAATCTATGTTTATAAAATATGTAAAAAATTTTAATTTTTTTACAGATGTTCGAAACTTTGTATTCGGTATTCTCAGGGTTACTGAAACTTAAAAGAGCTTCAGAAAGACATCACGAAGCAGATGATTATAAAATAACTTAATACCAAACATACTATTAGTAATTCAAATTCGATATTTTTTTGAATGATTTTTCTGTTAATCACATAAATTGATTGCCATTCTCTTGACAATGTTGTCAGTAATACTGTTATGAATTTTTTCACGTATAATTTAATTTCTATATAATATTGTGGATCCGACGGACGATAAGACAGGCGTTAGCCTACCGCCGTCGTGTGGTTATTACGCGCAGATAAGAACGGCAAAGTGAGAGTCGTGCCGACACAGAGACAACTACGATTCGTGTAAACTTTAGACCTTTATTGAGAGAGATGAAATTTTTTTCTTACAATATACAATCGGAGGATAAATACTTTATATATATAACGTTGAGATATGAGTAATTTCCCTCGGCGTTGTCTCACTGGGCAGTAAGTCGAATATGTACAGTATATGTGCTCAATCTTTTGTTCAATGGATCAGTCTTTAGTCCAACACCACACTTTCGCTATTTCTTCTATCGATGACTTATTGGTCGAAAACCGACTGCCCAGGGTCCAAACTCCATAACCTCATAGCATTCCGTATTTCGAGTAATAGGCCTACAAAGGCAAGTCTATCTCTTTACTTCTCACGATTTACATCATTAAAACACTTCCGAGATAATTGAAGCGCATCATTATAACATTCCAAACATACAATATTTCATGGAGACGGAGACATAACAAGATTTCCCAAATATATATTTATACTGATTTTGGCAATGAAGGTCAGTGGAGATCCCACAATAAGATTCATTAGCATAAATATGTTATTGCATATTCATCATTCAGAAAGAAAATAAAAATAAAACAAGTTAAAATTTGTATCATTCATTTGCATAGATTTCATCAGAAATATTGGGGATTCCGATATCTGCATCGACTTAAAGATTCCTGCATTCATTCCCCAAATATTGTGTTCTTTTCTTACGATCAATGTCCAAATCATCTATATCATTAAGATCAATTGCATAATGAATTCGGTTGATCAGCAATAATAATTCAATTTTTCAAGCTTAACAACGCAGAACAAATATTTATCGCATTAATAAATAGGCCTAATTCCACAATAAAATAATGTAAATATATAATCTGTAAGTTTTCAATAAAACACAATTACATTTATTATAAAAGTATATTTGAAGAGAAAATATTCTTTCATCTGAACTTTTAAATAGCAACTCGAGCATGGGAATTTATCGGAAAAGTAGATCATATAAAAAATTAGTGGATATAACTTTAAAAATAATATTAAGTCTATTTATTATATAAATGAAAAATATAAAAGAATGCGTTATCTATACATTATTTTGATAGTTGATCAATATGAAATATTTATTCTATATGTTATTCAAAGGACATATATATACATACATTATTTTCATAGTAGTTTTATTTATTTAACAGTAATAGAATATTTTTATATAATTATCAAGCTCAATGAATTAAATTATTTGTAATAACATAAAACCAAAAGCCACATATTAAAGAAATGAAAAATAAATGATATCTTCAGAGAGTAGACAATTTTAGTTCTTTCTGAAGTGCTTGTTGTAATTTTTGATAACTCCATTTTTTTCAGAAAGTAATCCATTTTTTTCGGAATATCGGATAAAAATAGATGAAAATATAATGGGACATTTAACCGTATGGGAGAGTTGAAATGCTTCAAATATCGCATTTAAATTTCGCGACAAGTGAGCGGTTATCAAGCCATAGCGCGCAAGTGACTTGACATGCTAGCGATCACTTGCGCATGTCAAGCCATGAGACATGGCGATTGGCAGTCTGATTCGGCAGTGAGTGAGTTTTAACACTTACGTCACAAAAGAGAAATTTTCCAATTTGAGAAATCTGACACAAAAAGTTGTTAGCGCTTTTGGTTCAACTTACACCTGTGAATCGTTTTTTTTTCGAAAATGAAATTGACCAAACACAAAACACGCTCAAACATAAGAGACACTAACCTGCAACACCAATTACGATATGCAAATACCCAAATTGAGATCAATTTGCAAAAGCTAAGTGAAAGATTGGAGAAGCAAATATCGCACTAGTAAAATAAATATTTTTTAATGATTTCATTTTTAGTGTTATATATTTCTTTACAATGTGCGTTTAGTATCATTATTATTATATTATGTATGTTTACATGTAAGAAAAATAGTAAACACAATAATAATAACTCATTATGTTTCAATTTTTCACTCCAAAAAATGTCTATAGTGGGTCTAAATCTAATATGGGGATATATAATTTTATATGCGGCCCGCGGAGTAATGATGCATTTCCAAAGTGGCCCGCAAGATCATTTGGGTTGGCCACCCCTGGTCAAAATGAAACTCGTACAACATCTGTCTTTGCATGTTTAAATTTGTTCACAAGCTAATGCAATTGTTTATCAAACGTTTTTTTGCATTCAATACATTTTCCATTATATTTAAAGTAGTTTTATAATTTAGATTGGTTTTTTTATTCATTATGG
>WUQG02445827.1:0-13261 GCA_011317285.2 Androctonus mauritanicus
CTAACATACTGAGTTATAAATTGAGGCCCCTAAAATCGAGAGGCCCTCTTGCTCCCTCTCTGATAACCCCTGTATGTATATATATATTGAAATTCTGCAGCTTTTCTTTATTTCTTCGTCTGTCGCTTGAGAAAATATTGTTTTGTATGTGTTTCCTCCTTTTGCAGACTACCATACTAAACTGAATTATTAATCATTATTATAAAAATTAAAATTCAAAAAACAATTTATAATTTAATAAAATAATAATAAAATCACAATTAATGTTTTAAAACTAAACAGAAATTATATTGCTTCTAGATCGATGCAATTTGCGATGTATTTTTGAATTATTTTATCCTTCTTCTAACCTTGTTGACAATAACTTAGAAAATTAAGGAAATATAATACGAAAATATTGTAGGAAAAAAAAATAAAATAAAAAGATTTCTGACCTTCACTTTGGTCAAAACAAAGTTGCGTCAACATTTTTAAATCTATAAAACAATAGCAATATAATCATTCGCCAATAGCAACAGACAGAGAGACAATGATTTTTCTTGGTTTTCATGAACAAAGTAATATTACTCTCTTCATAACTTATAAATTAGTTATTTATAGTTCATTTTTATTTCTCGAGAAGTATATTCCTTATTTTCAAGTATCAAATTTCTTATAAAACTAAACAATAACTCGAGTTAATAGCTTTTTAAATATTAAAATCTGGAACTTATCCAGATTCAAAATTAAAATAATAGTCATGAATTTATTTTATTAGTCGCTTCGTATATAAGATTTTTTTTTTGCTTAATCTAAAAATAATACTTGACTCCTGGTAATACTGGTATTTAATAAAATAAAATTAAAAAAAAAGAAAGTTTTTTTTTTTTGAAGTAAAAGTACAGTTACTCATATTCAATCAAACAAGTAAACAAGTTTTATTAACTCCAGCTGCTACAAATGACTAAAGCCATTAGTAAAGTTCACAAGACACTTATTTCCTGAGTTTTTCACGGTTCGCTTATTTTTACTCAAACATCCAAAAACATAGATATATATAAGTTTAATAAAGAGAGCTAGAACTATTTTGGAAATTAATTTGTTAAAAATAAATCATTAAAATTTCCGAAAACCGAAAGAAGTTAAAAAAAAAATAAAAAAATCTTCGTCCCGTTAAATGACGTAATATTTAAACCAATTCTTCCATTCATTAAAGAGGTAAGAAAAAAAAAAAGACCAAAACAGCATGATGTAAAAACGGATCATTAATGAAACTAATCAAGGTTAGAAAATGGAGAGAGTATTTGTTAAAAGAGGCTACTTCCTTGAAAGCCGCTATGGAATATTTCCCGAGGGGATAAACTCCCTTGTTTGTAGAGTAACAGGTCAAACTTGGTGTCAAGGTCGGCCATCACATGTTGCCAGAAATAGAAAGCCATTGAAAAATGCTAGCGGTATTCCAGAAGTAGGATATTAATCATAAAAAAAATTTCAACTTATACTACTACACCAGAGGTCTTCAAACTTTGTCAATCTAAGGAAACCTTATGAGTATAAAATTATTTCGAGGAACCCGGGATCATAAACAATAAAACATTCACAATCTAGATAGTAAATATAAAGAAAAACGTTTTAATATTCTTTTATTATATTATAAGCTTAACAAAAGTTAAAAAAGCATTACAAAATAAAATTATTTTCATCATTTTGACGAATATTTTATGTATGTTTATGGAACCCTTTAGGACATTTTGTGGAACTCCAGGGTTCCGTGGAACACGGTTTGAATAACACTGCAGTACACGATGAATATGTTCTTATCCGTATAAATTAAGAATGCTCTGTTCAGAAACTCGTTTAATATCGTCTCGCAGGAATGATACTAAACTCGAATATACTCTACAGAACGTATTTAAACCGTACCTTTCGTGTTACTGTAAGATATTTTATACAGTTATGATATATAGTTTCTGCTTTTCGGAATGAAAAATTCGCACGCAAACACCGACAAAAATATTTTATTACTTCTAAGAAATTGAAAAATATTTTTATAGAATTACTTTGAAAGATATAACTTATTATTATTATTATTTTCTAATTTTATCTACCTAATTGTTTATTTTTAATACGCGATTTTCTTTTACGCGTTGAAGTTTTTATTTTAAAATTAACAGAAAAAAATACTTGATTAAAAATTAATATTTTCCGATGAACCAATATTCTACAATAAATGTTTTCTATGATTTAATTAATCCGCAAGAGAATTTGATTTCTTTATTTTGTACTTTTTTTATATATATAAATATGTTGATATATCTTAAAGATAAAATGTTGAAATTGGATCCAGGAAGAAAAATTTTGATAAATAAAAAAAAAAAAATGATTATAAAATTCCAAAAAAAGAAATAATCATCTTGTTCTCGAATATACAAAATAACAACTATAATTTCTACAGTTTTTGGTGCATTTTTGCCAGAGAAAAATGAATCGATACCATAAAAAATTTTTCGTGTGGAGGAAAAATCATCATTTATAGTAATAAATTTTAAGGAAGTGGATCTGTCAATCACCGACCATTTGATTCTATACAGCTTGAAAATGTCACAAGTGGAACAGAAAGAAATTTTTATTAACGGTAATTTGCAGTTGGCATTTTTTTTCTACTCTCTTTCTCTCTCTCTCACTCTTTGCTATCGAAGACAGTTGTGACTACTTCTGGATCGTTGAACGATTGCTACTTGTCGATGTGGAAATAGGGAACTAGAGTGAGAGGGGAAAGAACTTTCCAATCGAACGAAGAAGTCTAATGAATTTTTACCGCCTTCGTGACGTCATTTTTCCAGACCATGGACTTAGAAGAAAACGACCGGAAGAATGGTTGTTGGTAATATTGTTGCTCTCTTCTTAACTAACTGCTTATAAATCAGTTCTTTTTATTCTTGAAAAGCTTATTTCCATGTACGATATATTTCAATCTGAAAGCTTAAATAGGAGTTTTTATTACTTTGCCAGCCATCGTTATACTGTATATCTAAATTGCATTCATGTATATCATAAGTAACAGTATGTAAGCAAACGTGGCTGGTTGGATATTCCTTTTCTACCGATTCCTAAAAGTAGAATATCATTAGAAAGCTTAATCCTTATATTTCTACGGCAGCCTAAATTTTTTTGCCATTATTAATATATTTAAAAATTAAATTAAAATTGTAGTTCCTCTAAAAAAGACAAAATTAGCAGGTGGCATTGCAACCTAATAATGGCCGCCATGTGATGACGATTCCCTATAAGTTTTCGTAGTTTTTCTAACGATATTCTAAAGTTATAAGATTGAATTACAAGATTTCCGTTCATTTATATGAGCGAGTAATGTTCCAATTTCTAAAAAAAAATCTCGAAAATTTGCTTTTTATTCGTCTCAGCAGTTCAACAGCTTACGATTACTTTTTTTTTTAAACGTTTAATTCATCGATAATTGATTATGGGTGAGTAAAAAAAAAAAAAAAATTGGATGAGCATCTCGTTTTGTCTTAATTTAAAATATCTTTTATAAGTAGCACATTGCTAAGTAATATCCGATAATGGAATTTTTACTCCACTGAATGGAAGTGAGACAATTTAACTCATTCAAAGCTAAAATAAATAAAAGACATTAGAGTCAATCTGCGGTGACCTTAATAGTTAACTGTAAAAACAAAAAAAGAAAAAAAAAGATGAAGTTTAGTTCGAAAAAAAAAAAACAAAAAGAGAGCAATAGTCCCTCGCTTTCTATTTACAAGAGAGGTATCCTTTCAGATGACAAGAGGAGATTCTCTTTGGTTTATTTGGCTACTTGCCAGTAGGACCATAATCGCGCATGAGATTTGTCAGCAAGTTGATTTTTCATTTATTTAACGTTAATTTTTCTATTCTTTTTTTTTTAAATTCCTGTAACGCAATCGGTGAAAAAAAAAATTAAATTAAACTTATTGAAATTAAAAAAAGAAGAACTAAAAAACTGTAAAAATGAGAACGAGAGAAAGCGAGAGACAGAGAGAGAGAGAGAGAGAAAAAGTGAGCAAAAAAAAATTAATAACCATTTTTCTTTTGTGTAATTAAATCTGTATTTTTGATCGCATTTATTACAAAACAAACTCCTGAAAAATTCTCATTTTCTCCTTTTTTTTTATTGAATTATTTGTAAAATATTATAACACCGAAGAGGAAAAAAAAATTATTATTATTATTATTATTCTCTATAGTTAGTTTGTAAAATATTGCATTTATCTACAGAAATTACTCAAGTGTGAAGGATGTTTATGGTTACGTCTTAACAGGATATCGATTTCCTTCAATAGAAAACAGTAACAAATAATAAAAAAAAAAAAAAAAAATGAAGTGTTATTTCGAAAACTAATGTTTAATTAATTTTCTAAATATTTATTTTTAAATTTCTTCATTGTTTATTAATAAAACTGGAATTAAATCCGGTTTGTTGCCTTCAGTTTCTGTTTTGAAATTTTTCCCTCTATTAATTTTAATATAAACGTTTTAAATATATTGATAACATTAATTATTCTCTTTATAAATAAACTTTTTAAAGATAAATATTTTTTTTTAGGAAATTTTAATAAAGTTATATACATATATATATCCAAGGTGATAAACGTTTCTAGAAGAGAACTTTTAAGAGAGCGATTTATTCCGCGAACAAAATCTGTTGTGAAAAAATAAAAAATAAATCGCAATATTAATATTAATTCTTAGAAGAAGAATAAATTCATTCACATGTTTTGTTTAATTTAAAAATTACCACATCGTCAAGTTACGATAACATAAGCTAAAAATACGTAATAAAGGAGTTTTACATAGAAAAGCCATTAGTTAAGTTCTAGAAATTTGAAAATTTATTTATACTCTACTAAACAAATATCTTGTGCAACACGTATAACCTACGAAAATTTCGACACTTTAAAAATATTTACGAAACGTAAACTTTTTAATTTGGTTAGTTTTATCGTTTAAATTCGTAACGATAAAACTATTCGCACGAAATCTCGGAAGGGAGGGGGAAAACAGAGGTACAGTATTTATAAAAATTAAAAATAGATATAGATTGATATATATATAAATGTGTGGCTATGTAAACACTATAGTCATCAGAAGTTTTAAAAATAATGCAAGAGGATAAGTTACAACGACTTAAAATACTTTAAAGAAGTCAACAATGTAATCACTTCACTATTCTAAGTACGGTAGTCTCGTTTAAAAACACATTACGTCATTAACCAAAATTTCGGTTAGCGTTAACTTAACGTACCGTTCCGTCGGTCGTATCGTTGAAAAACTTGCCTTTGTTACATACAATAACGCTATTGTTTCGAACTTACGTACTCCACTCCAAAGGATAATTTAATATATATATAAATCTCTCGTAAGCCAATTAAATAATTACATATCGAAATTTCTTCAGACAGTTTCTCAGTAAACAGTACAGTTTTACTATTTCTATAACTTGGTGCAAAAATTTCTTAGCAGCACATCGTTTTATTTCGTTCTCGGAATGGTTTATTTTATTTAAAAACATTCGCTTTTAAAATAACAGTAACGGGAATTTATTGCCAACTTAGAAAAATATGGAAAAAAATAAAAAGAAACGAGTAATTTCGTTTCATATTCATAAACTCTAAAACCTGAGTTTTTTTTTTGCTTTGAGAAACTTGTTTCTTTACAAATTCAGCGATGAGTAGTGCAATACTTCATGTCTGACATGGACAAACGTTTGTACTATCTAGATAAACAACATTAGTAAGCATACAAGCCATCGGATAAAGCTTTGGCATGTTAAAGGAGTTTCTTAAGATTTTTTTTTTTTTTTAAACTGGCTTAAAAGTTTTTATATATTAAATTATTATTTATATTATTTGTATTAAATATTCTAAAGAATATATTATTTTGTATGCTACATCTATAAAGTGGAAAAATAAAAATAAAAAAAAATTGGACAAGATTAAGGTGAGCAAAGAAAAAAATTTACTAGGAACGACAAACAATTTTTGTTTTTGGTAAAAACCTTCATCAGTTTTATATCTAAAGATACAGAATTTATATTTGGAAATATTTTTATAAATTTTCCAGAAATAAGAGAACTGGAAAAAACATACAAACAATTAAATGCAAATATGTTTACAGCAACGACGAAGTGTTGCTTATGGACGGATGCCAAATCTTTTCCGAATGTACATTTTGTCTGTTTGTATGTATCTCTCGAATTTTATGTTTATTCAGCAAAATCATATATTAAAATATATTTTTCGGCCGAATAATTAACATACTCTAGACTCTTTACATATTTATTTACATATTTTTTTTTTTTATTATTTTAAATAGCGACATAGTATTCTCTTAAGAATGTTTCATCATGTATTAACGTCACCAGTTTCGTATATATTATTTAACAACCTCGTTTCTAGAAAAGACACGTGTTCCAAATGTAATTTATGCTACTGGGTCACAATAAATACTTGAGAAAACCAGATAGATTACGCCAAATTATGAATGAAACTCTTTTAAAACTTTGACGCATTTTATTAAAATAAAATGAGTTAGTGTCGTCATATTTTCTTGTGTGGGGATATACAATTTTAACGCAAATATTTATTACATGAGCTGGAAGGAAGTATAAAGTCGCATCCAAAGAGGTTGTTCATTCTCATGAATTGGGCATGTGCAATCCTCCGAATGCAACTAATCTTAACCAATGCAGTGATTCAGTAGACCTTTACATGGGTCATAATTTTGCTAAACTTAACAGCATCTAAAGGATTATGCGGCAAAAATACTGACTGTTTTTTTTTTGCAGATATTGAATCAAAACTATCAACAGTAATAAAGTGAAATTTATAAGATGGTTTAATGTGATAAAAGTGCAAATTAATTTTTTGAAGAGTTTTCTTAAAGATAAATTTAAAACTTGATACTGCAATTGGGGAGTTTTTTTTATTTTTTTAATTATTTTTAAACGTCAACAGGATGCGATATGATGTCAGAATTTAATGTCAGAAACATGTTCTATTTTGCTATACTAATTTTCAATTTTTCTAAAATTTGTAACTCGAAAACACAAGATTTCTACAGGTTTAATTAGCTTAAGAATATATATATATCACAGTCCGAATTAGATTAAAATCCTTTTGATATATATATTTTCATAATAAATCAATGAACTTCTTCCATAATTAAACTTTGTATCTTATCGATAAAACAAAATATAAAATATTTAGAAATTTAATACTTAATCCCGATAAAAATACATAAAAAGTATTTTCCAAACATAATCTTATAATCAGTATATTCTAAAGTTTAAAGATACAAAGATTATATACAGTAACCAGTATTCCTAGTTTATAGATTTTTACTAATAATTATCATCAATTTTTTATCATTATTAAATAATGATAAAAAAAAAAAATTCCATCAAGGGCTTTCAGAGAAAATGCGAGGCCTGGGGCAACTAATATTTTTCAGGCCCTTCAAAAAAAAAAAAAAAAAAATTGCAAATATACAGTGATAAGTGTGCAAGAAAAGAGAAAACATTGATAGAGAACTTCAAATTTTGACAAAGATTGAAGCTCGAACAGTATAAAAATATAATAAATATATTTTTTCTAACATATTGAGTTATAAATTGAGGCCCCTAAACTGGTGAGGCCCAGAGTATCCGCCCTCTTGTCCCCATCTGATAACTGCTGGCTTGCATTATTAATCATAAAACTTGAATTATGATTAATATTTAATATTTTTTATACGAAAAATTATTCAGAATAATTTAATTTTTTAATTTATGTCTTTCTTTTATATATATATACAAATTATTAAATTATTATTATATCTTTAAAATTTAGGTGAAGAGTATTTTTTGATATTAAAACGGGAAGAATTGATAGTAAGGGCCGTTTCGTAATCACATTAAAAATAATTTTTTTTGGTGAATATGCATTTTTATGTATGACATATATATATATGTAAATTTGTTTTCATATAAAGAACAAAGAAAATTCGTGAGTAATCTCTTAATCCTACATATTTAAAGATAGTAAATAGAAAGAATATAAAGTAACTCGGGGAAGACAAGAGTGGGGGAAGATGAGAGTTTTGTGATTGGGCAGATTTGAGTTTTGAGAAAAAGAAAATTGAGTTCGTCATCATCCTATTCAATTCAGGATATTGTGGTAGGCAGTAGTGATGGCGACGATGTTGAATATCAGGATTTTTGTGTTGAGTGCAAGGGGTATTATTATGATAAGAAGGGACCGAAATGTGACTGGATTGAATGCATTAAATGCAAGAAATGGCTGCATGAAATTTGTAGTAAAGATAATTCCATTTGCAAAAAATGCTAAGGAATAGTGTGCTTCCTTCCATTCTTTTTTCTTTTGCATGGCAAAGTCACATCCTATAAGTGTCATACATATATATAATGTTCTTTTAAATGTGTTTTTCTCTGCTCTTGTAAACCTCATGTGTGTGCCATCTTCCCCCATGATAACTAATATCTTCCCAAACGGTGGAGAAAGATATCAGTATTTAATTTAATTGCCATTTTTACCTTTACACGTTCAAAAAAATCATTTTTTATTTTCCCACTTAATAACTAAATAAGCAAGATATATATTGATATAATTTACATATTTTTTCCACTCCACATGTTCATGATAAATAAAGTTATTGTTAACTGTGCCATCTTCCCCCGAATAACCTTATAATTAATTTTTTAAAATATTTGTTTATGAAATATTATTATACTATAGATTCTATAATTCAGTGTAATGTAATTTCCTTCAATGATTTTCGTTTTTCACTTGAGAAACATTTTCTTATTATATGCTGGTTCCAATTTAATTTTTGCCGCTTTTATCGAAGAATTTAATTCAGATTTTTTGATTTAAAAGTATTTTGTAGAACAAAAATTCGAAATTTTTACTACCTGAAAAGTTTTTAGCGTATCGCTACCTTCCATGTTTAGAATATTAAACATATATTAAAAAAAGACATTTACTATTGAATTGAATATCTCATCTACAGTATGAAAACATTTGAATATGTTAACTGTGCTTTGCTTATTTTACTTATGTAAAAGATTTTTACTGTACATTAATATATAAACATTGCAGATTTATAGATAATTTTTAAAATATTGGCAGATAACAATTTTTTCAATAAACTGTGAAAATCTTAATATAAATGTACGAAATATATATGAAATTATGAACTATAATAATATAAAACTGAAGATAATTTATAGATAAAAATAGAATTATATTATTTTCTGTATTACTAACTATAAATATTAACAAAACTTAGAATTGTCTGTTTTTCATAATGCTACATGTTCTATTTTTTTGTTTAATCGGAATACAAACTGTTATTCAGCCACTCTCGATTCTCCTTCATGCTTGCCTGCATGTGCACAGCCCTCAAGGGACGGTAAAAAATATGCAAAGTTAAATGTTGCCAGTCAATACTTAATATAATATATAATTAAATATAATCGAAAATCATACATGTATATAAAAGTGGAACATCACACAACTGAGTATCGCTTGTCTTCGTCACGATGTTTGTATCGCACGTGTGCACGACGTTCGTCACACGTGCGATACAAACGACGTGACGAAGACAAGCTGCGACATAGCGTTGTTAACGCTATGTCGCAGCTTGCGCAGCTGTGTGTCTTCGCGGCATTGGGTGACGAACTGCGGCAAGCGTTAATATCGCTATATCGCACGCTAATTATATTGCGAATATAACCAGAGTGCGACATAGCGATATTAACGCTTGTCGCAACTTCGTCACGCTATGTGTCTTCGCGACATAGTGTAACGAAGACAAGCTGCGATCTAGCGATATAATCAGAGTGCGCAATATCGCTATATCGTACTCTGGTTATATTCGCAATATAACCATATTGCGAACATAATCAGATATAGCGATATTGCGGTATATCGTATCGCGCGTTTCTATCGTGCCTGTGTGTGGGAGACTTTAATCTACCACGTGAAACAAATTCTATTGGATGTTATGAAAATTATATTATCAATGAATAGTATTGAATAATGAAACGAAATATTGGGTAAGAAATCCAAGTGATTTCCAAATATCTAGCATCACAAACAGTGGCTATCAGAGGGGGCAAAAAGGGCGGCTGCCCCGTGCCTTACAATTTTAAGGGCCTCAATTTATAACTCAGTATGTTAGAAAAAATATACTTATTTGTATATTTTTATACTGTTCGAACTTCGGTGTTTGTCAAAATTTGAAGTTCTCTATCAATATTTTCGCTTTTCTTGTATACTTACCGCTGTATATTTGTCAATTTTATCTTTTATTTTTTTCTTTGAAGAGCTTCAGAAATATTAGTTGCTCCGAGCCTCGCATTTTGTCTGAAAGTCTCTGATCACAAATACTTATCAGTAGAAGTAGTATATATAAAGCATACATTATTTTGATGCCGATAATGTCACGATATTTTTTTTCTGGATTTGAAAGTACCATTCAGTCAGTTAAATTTACATAACAACTACTAAACTGATCAAATATTTATAAAACAATTCCAATCATATTTATTATCATTTCTATCAGCTTTTATATGATGCAAGTAGTAGTATTTCATTGCTTTTTCTATTAAAAAAAAATATGAATGTGGAATATCTTTAAGTTTATACTTATTTAAAGATACCACAATACTTTTGAGATATGAGCATCGTATCTCAAAAGTAAAGATATTCCACATTCATATTTTTTTTTTAATAAGAGATATGAACATCATATCTCAAAAGTGGGTTGTTTTGTTTATTTGCATGCATTTTATATATGATGTTCATTTCTCAAAAATCTTACGATTTATTAATCTCAAAACAAAAACAAACATCTTACCATGTGATTACTAGAATAATTTCAACTCTCGATATTGTAAATAATTCATATATTTTGAAACAGAATTTTTATAATAAATTTATTAACAGTGATTTTAGAGAAAACAATCCATGGAAACTTTGCGTCGTTATTCTACAATAAAGGAAATTTATTTTATTTTCATTAATATGGATAAGAAAGCTTTTTGCCGTTTGAATGTTATTATATTGCTTACGTTCTACCGAATAATATATTATTCTTACCAGGATCACTTAAAAATAAAATTTTTATTGATAAAACATTCTTAAAAACGTAGAAAGAGAGAGAGAGCGAGATTAGTTTCAGCTTCAACTTTTTTCTTGTTCGTTCATATTGTCGAATAGGCTTTTCATAACAGTTTATCTTTGCAATAACTATTCGAAATCAAGACTTTTGCAATATGACATATAAATTTCTCGTTTATTTAATCCATAACTTCATTCATTTATTCCAAAATTAATGAATGGTGATTTTAGTTTCATATTGCAGTATAAATTACATTGTATATCATTGTAGAACATAAACAACAAATGAAGTTCTTCAATATGAATGCTATTATTATAAATGTTTGTTATACATGGTTATTTAACAACTTATAATAGATGTGAAAATATAATCCGACGGTTGGCAAAGATGGTGTTATACATCGAATTTGACAGATATGTTTCTGTTTTAAACTCGACTAAAAATAAAACAAATGGCTAAAATGATATATTTAGGGATTACTGGATGATAATTAGCTATACAAATCCTAAATAAATTTGACTGAATAAAACACAATAAATATATCACAAACAAAGCTAGATAAATTGCTAACGTCTTATTAATGTTACACACAATTCTTCTGCATGGACTTTTTACTTATTTGCAAGATTTGTTGAATCAATAATTCAGTATTGTTTCGTAAGATAACTCGTATGCTTCTTTCAGTTTAAAGTTATATATTCTAAAAATTTGTTATTTATGGTATTTGTAAAAGTTGTTAATAGTATTAAGTCTTTTTAACAGTTACTTAAAATGTAATTTTATATATTTTCAATTATTAACAATTAATTGTCGCAATTATTCGAATAAACAGCGCAACAGCTACTTATTTTTTGAAAATTTATTACTGCTCCTGATTAGAGATTGTTTGATATTTTATGATTTCCTAAACAATTATTGGCAAATTTTTAATCCAAATTTCAAATTCTAATAATTTTTCAAAAACATCGAGATGATGTGCATCCAAATATCAAAGACACTGAATGATGTCCGAATTCTCGGATCATCAGTAACTTTATGTGATTGTTCACGAAAAATGAAATTTTATGGCAAAATAAACTACTTTATGAATTTTTCTTAGGTTGTAGTTTAAGAAATATGCTGGCTAGGGTAGTAGATTCGTTTGTTATTTATCAAAAAATTATTTACTCTGTGATGCCAAATTCGATATACAATATTAAATCGATCTTCTTCATAAGAAAAGAAATACTTTTTCATAGTTGAAATAAAATACACAGTAATTAGCTTAAATGCTATTAATAATTGTTCTGATTAAGAAACATGATATGAAAATGCTGATGAAATTCATAAAAGATTTATTTCAGTAGCCGACTGGAAAATTTTACCGGTCCTGGCAAACTCAAGTAAACTGGCCCTCATAAATATATAAAATTCCAAAATTCAATGCAATGTAATTTCCTTCAATGATTTTCGTTTTTCACTTAGAAAAGTTTCTTATTGTATATATACTAGTTCCAATTTAACTGGTGTTTTTATCGGATAATTTAATTCAGAAACTTTCAATTTAAAGTATTTTGTAGGAAAAAATTCGAGATTTTTATTAGCTGAAAACTTTTCAGCGTATCTACCATGTTTAGAATATTAAACATATATATAAAAGAGACATTTACTATTGAGTTGAATATCTCATCTAAACTGCATGAAAACTTTTGAATATATTAACTGTGCTTTGCTTATTTTAGTTATGTGAAATTTTATTACTGTGCATTAAAAAGTAAACATTGTAGATTTATAGATAATTTTTAAAATATAGGCAGGTAATAATTTTTTCAATAAACTGTGAAAAATTTAATGCAGATATGCGAAATATATAAGAAATATATGAAATTATGATATATAACAATATGAAACTGAAGATAATTTATAGATATTCATAGAAATAGGGTAAAGGCACTAAAGAGTGCGCAGTCCCAAAGAGCGAGCAATTCAATTTTTCAACAGTTGGCAGCACTACTTCGTTTGCCACATTTGTAGTTTTGCTCCGTGTGAACTTGTAAACATCTAGCCGAATTTACTGGCCGATATCGTTTATCTTGAAGAGCGGAGAAGATAAAAATTAGTTTTT
>WUQG02445838.1:0-13260 GCA_011317285.2 Androctonus mauritanicus
TAGATATAATTCGGGGGTACAATTTATGATTATTTTCGTCATAAGGGTACGCGACCAAAAAAGTTTGGAGACCACTGCTCTAATACATTCCTGTACCAAAGATATCATTAGATGTCAGTTATTTTGGTGAACTGCTACATGGATTATAAACTAAGAGATCTTTGGCTTTATTTATATATATGTCATTATATATCAACCTATATCACAACATGGCAGCATTTAAAATAATAATATTATTTAAAATTGCAATAAAATGAATGATTTTTGTATAGATTATTGATGTTTAACTTATTTTAGATTTTATATGTCTATTTTAAGTATTATTTTGTGATTAGTTTCAGATTATTTTAATTTTGACGTATAAAGTTAATAAAAGTGATGTAAAAAAACCACATGACTTATCATTTTGATTTATTGACTTGAAGACATCACAGGGCCAAAATAATTAATGTATTGCTATAAAATTTTTAAGGTAGACTTAGAACATAAATGAAATACTTTATATAACAATTTTGCCAATTTTATTATATTCCAAGTTTCATCAGTATTTTATTTTCATAGTCTTTCATAGGAAAATAAAAAATAGCTTTTAGCAGTATTTTAGGCCCAAATAAAGTATAGTTTGGTCAATCAGAGGAAAATATTCTGAATCTACACAGTTTGAGAGTTCTAATGATATATAACATATGTCTTATGATGAAAAATTCCTCTGATGAAAAATTTATGAATGATTTGCATGGCAGTTTGAAATTCATAGTATGGCATATAAGAGGTTAAATAAAATAGCAATCATTATCAGTTGCAATTTTTATATAAATTAAAGAAAATTCTAAGGCTACTCATATTATTGTAATTCAACATGGTAATAAGATTCTTCAAATATTACCATAAAAGTACTTGCCAACTTACGGAACAAATTTTATAAAATATGGCATAAACCTTTTGGATACCAGCCTAATTAATATGCAAAAAAAATATGAAAATTAAAATTGTAAAATCTCACTTAATTTTTGCTGAAATCTATTGAGATTTTCAGTATTTATTGAAATTTTTTTTTTCTTTTTCTAATAATGTAAGCATTTTTTTTTTTAATTTTATTTTCTTTTTACGACTTTTTGTTACATATACGAAACTGATTAAAAAACTATTTTTTTATATGAAATTTTAGCCATTCAATGAAATAATTGATATTTTTAGATAGCACTAAGTCCTATGAACAAAATGAACCATGAATGAAAAAATTCAGCTAAAATTTTCAGAAACTATTTATAAAAAAAAACAAGAGTTACATAATACTTGTTGATTGAAGTTATGCCATACATGAATTCATTGAAATATTGTTATTTTTATTAATATTTCATATTTATTAACTTGTTCTTACTTCATTTACACAATTTTTAGCAGTAATCTTTATAATTTTTTTTTATTTATATGAAAAAATCGTAACAGCTTTGTCACTTTTGCCATTTTATCATGATTTGCTACATTCATTTTTTGTGGAACTGTTTTCTATGTGCTGTTCAGTTTTTTACATTTATTATTATTATTTGCACTTAGGTTTTTAAGTTTCTTTTTAATATTAATTTTATTACACATTGTGATTTAATTATTTTAAAATATTGTAGCAACAAAGAAAAGCATTTTTTATGATCAGTATTAATTTAGAAGTTATTTAAAATAAAGAAATGAAAATATAATAATTGGTTAAATTTTTTTCCTTCAATTTTATACTTTCCTTATTCTTACATTATATTTTTTGCTAGTTCGAAGAAAAATGTAAAATAAATAGTTCCACTGACATAATTAAGACTATCTGTGAATAAATGATTAATATAAATTAAATTATTTATATAAAATGAAAATTTTTAAGACCTTTTTATTGTATATGATTTTGTTTTTTTATGGTTTTTATAATTAATTTAATCAATTAAATAAAAAATAAAGTAATATATATATATTTAATAATTTTATTAGACTGTATACCAGTTACATATGAATTGTTCCCAGACTGGAAGGTGTTAATGTACTTTCATACATCTTTATTACAGATTATTTTATCTTTAAAATTTCAAAATTTTATCAACTAGGCTGGTAAACTGGCTATTGAACGTGGATGGGCAATCAATATTGGAGGTGGATTCCATCATTGTTATGCTAACAATGGTGGTGGATTTTGTGCTTATGCTGATATTACTCTTACAATTAAATTTTTATTTCATCATTTGAATGTTAAATCTGCAATGATTATTGATTTAGATGCACACCAAGTAAGTGAAACTTTCATTATCATTCTTCTTGTAATTTTCAGTTTTGAAACTCTATCCTTTCACTAAATTTTTTTCAAAATTAATTACAGGGAAATGGCCATGAAAGAGATTTTATGAATGAACGTCAAGTTTACATCATGGATGTTTATAATCGAAATATATACCCAGGGGATAAATATGCTAAAGGTTATCTCTATTGCTTATATGTATATTCTTTGTGGGTGGGGATAGAATTTATTCACTCTCACTTATATATCATAAGACTCTACTGATTGGTGTAATTCTTCTAGTAGCATGCTACTAGAAGAAAAAGTGCATCATTCAGTAGCAGAAAAATCTCAAGATTAATATTTAATGATGATTAATTTCATAATAATTATCTTTGTAAATTTTTTAGAAGCAATTACAAGAAAGGTAGAATTACGACCAATGACAGAAGATGCTGAATATTTGGAAAAAATTTCTATGTAAGTATTATTTTAGATTTTAAAATATAAGATATTATACACTGTATTTATTCACGTATATTACACCTGTTTTTATTATACAGTAGATCCCTACTTACACGGTTTCGACTTATGCAGTTTCAAAGGTAGTGGATGCGTAAGTCTTTATTTTTGTTGAATTTCCAAAAAATCCAAATGAAGAATTCATTAAACAGTTTACTATTTTACAAAAATATCACTTATGATCTTAAATTGTCTTATTTGTGCTTAAATTACACTCATAAATTTTATTTAGCCATTCCTTTTACTAATACTCCTATTTATGTATATCAAATTTAAGAAGTTTTTGATTTATACAGAAATCATTTGGACAAATTAATCATGTAAATTGGATTTACTGTACTTGAATTTTAGGGAGATTGATATATAAATATTTTTACAAATCTAAAAAAATGTCGTTTTATTAACTAATGATTTTATTGGAAGGTCTACTATTTTATTTTATCTATATAGCAGAAATACATTAACACACTATAAATTTAAGCACACTATAAATTTTTGAAGCTTTTTCTGCTGGATTACCAAGATTTTCACATATGATGATTTGAGATTTTTAAATGTTTTTATTAATATTAAAAGATAAATATAAATAATTTAATAACAAATAAGTATTATTATTATTAGTATTATTATTTTCAACAAATATGAAAAAAATGTATTTTCTTAAGCATCATAAAAAGTGCAGCACAAGTACAAAATGTTTATTCACTATCAGACAGCATAATAGTCATTCTTTTCAACAAAACAAAATCTTTATTTTGTATGGTGTTTCTGAGTAGATTTAGACAAATGACAGAATAGTTTTAAAAAAAGCAGATAATTGTTTATGATCAAGCATAATTGGTCTCCTGCATGGATGCTGCTAATGCTTGTTTCTCTATTGCAGAGAACACACTATTCTGTTTTTGTCTCATATGTATATTTTAGCTTCTTTAAAAAGTTAAAGGTCTTTAAAATTTTTATATTTAAAAGAAATCTATATCATAATTTTATTTATAATTCTTTTTGAAGTGATTTTTGAACAACATCAGGAAAGAAGGCATTGAATTTGGCATGCCTTCTTTCCTCTTTGCTGAAGTAATATTTATCAGTATTTTTTATATAATTAATTCCATCATTGTTATATATAATGTATATATTTTTGTAGTAAAATATGAAATATAGTCAATAATTTCGTATTATACATTTTTATGAAGTTTTATTGCAATTTCTAAATTTTTGAGACTAAACTTTGCTTGAATTAAAGAAAAAATTGCAAATAAAATAATAAATTCTGTAGATTAGAAATATTCTGAGAAATATGTTGTAATAGTTTTAGAAGTATCATTAACTAAATATGATTTTATAATGTCTTTTATTTTAGAAAGAAAATTATAGATGTACTGTATATTTATAATAATGATGATTTGGCTTATTACCTTAAAATAGATTTATTTAAAAATTTAGATATTTTAATTAATCAAAGAAACAAAACAACTAATACTATACTTGACATTAGACACTGAAGTTCCTGTCTTAGTTATTGGCAGGAAATAATCAGCTGATTATTCTATCCATTGTTTGCTTGTTTGCATAAGTTTATCATATTATTTATTTTTACTTTATTTAAAATATCAATAATTTTAAGATTATTTGTTATGTAAAGAACTAATATATAGCCAAGGGATGTGAAATTGCTGAGTAAATCATACTTCCAAGGTCAACAACTTGACCTCAGATAAGGAATGATGATACAGAAACTATTTTCTTTGTTTCAAACTGCTAATATAACCAATAGACCAAGACCAACAAATATAGAAATTATCCTAGCAAAACTATAGCAAGAAATGGAAAAAGCAATTAAGAAGATGAAGTGCAGAAAAGTGCCAGAAGAAGACAATATCAACATCCAACTCATAAAGAAGGAGAAGTACAGTATACAAGATTGCTTGTATACTGTACTTCTCGTTCCTTTACGAGTTGGATATTTTCTAACTGTATGTGAATAGGACAGATATCAGATGGCTGAAAAAATGTAGTCATAGTGCCAATATATAAGAAAGGAGATTAAAACAGATTTGAGAAACTACATGATATCAGTTTACTGTTGAGAATATATTTAGAGTATTCACAATCATCCTCACAAGAAGAGCAGAACAAGTATTGAATTTTAAACCAACCAAGAGAACAAGCTAGATTTTGGAAAAGCTATTCAGTAATGAATCATATGCACACTATCAACCAACTGAAAGAAGAATGCAAAGAATAACACATTCCACTCTATGTAGCATTCATAGATTACAAGAAAATATTTGTCTAATTATCTACAGAGACAATATTAATGGCACTAAGTAACCACCAGTGCAGAGGAGTACTGTGTATCATCTACATGGAATCATATTATGATTACACAAAGATAATAGAAAAATAAAAATCCAACAAGGAGTTCACCAAGGAGACAGCATCTCATTGAAATTATTCACTGCCTGTCAAGAAGAAATATTCCAACAAATAAATGGATGGGAACAAAAGAATAAATATTAATGGAGAGTATCTCAATCATCTGAAATTTACAGATGACACAGTAGTGTTTGTTCAAACATTGAATTGAATTACAAGAAATGCTAAATGATCTCAAGATAGAAGCAAGAAAGCAAGAAAATAAAACTGCAAATGAACTATAAGAAGACGAAGGTAATGCTCATATAAATGTTACACAAAAGTAAACCAACAACCAGTGACAATAGAAGATTGGACAACTAAGTATAAGGATTCTGGGAGAAGGCAAGAAGAAAAAGGAATGTTTTGAAAAGGAAATTGGCAAAGAATTACCTGCTGCATGGAGAGCGTCTGGGTGCCGCCATTTTGGAACGTCCTTTGCATGTTGAGGAGTAATGTTGATGGGTATAGAAGGAGAGTTTTTGTTAAAGAAGAAAGTATTAATTTTTTTACTGTTTAAAAAAAAAGGAAAATTGATTATTTGGTTTGCAAAAATGTTAATTATGGTTGACATTTTTTTACTATTATTGTTTAATATGTAAATGAAGCTCAGCATAAAGCCTTAGCTGCCAAGTGGTGCTATGCGATGCTCTCTTCCTGTTGATTCCGGTGTTTGTGGTTAGTGTTAATTTCTGTGAACGTGATTTGTGACTGGTGTACACACAACAATATTGTCTGTGTGGAATTGTTTTTATGAACTGTAGGTGTTTTGTTTGGAATATGTGTTTTTTGGAAGATTAGTTAAGAATCACAGAAGTGAGAATATGAAGGGAAATACAGTGTCAACAGGATTTTGTTGGAACAGTTGGCTATTTAACTTGTTTGTAAATTATTGTTTGGTTACTAATAAAAAAAAATTATTTAACTTATGCATGGAGCTGTATATTCGTGGGTTTGATTACCTCACTAGGTGGTTGGAGGAGAACGAAATTGGCATCACAATTAAGATTAGAACAAAAAGGAAGGAGGGGAAATGGGATTCGGATCGAAGCAGAGGTGTGGGTGTTAACTCACATTTTGCAAAAGGATGGAAGAATACAAATACTTAGGACAAGTAATCACAACATAAGAGAAGGAGATGACTGAAATTCAACTTAGGATACAATTGGGATGGCATTCATATGACCAATAAGGTTACTTTTAAGGGTCAATAAGATACCAATATGCCTCAAAAGGAAACTCTTCAATATGTGTATATTAACAGTAATGATATATGGCTGTGAAACATGGACCCTTACAAAGAAAATAAAACAGAAACTAACAACAACCCAAAATGCATGGAAAGATACAATATTAGGATTCACCAGACAAGACTGCAAGATCAACACATGGATAAGAGAACAAACCAAAGTAGAAGACATACTGGTAGCAATTAGAAGCAGTAAGTGCCATTAGACAGGCCACATAATGAGATATGCCAAAACCAATAAAGAAAGAGAATTAGAGTGGCAACCAAAGAAAGGGAAAAGACATCCTGGCAGGTAATACAAATGATGGAGAGATGATAAAAGAAAAATAATTAGTTTCCAATGGATGCAGATTGCACAGCATAAGTATATCTGGAAACAAAAGAAGGAGGCATATATATATATCCAGCAGTAGATGAAAATAAAAATGATGATGATTATGCAAAAAAATATAAAAATAAAAATTATGAAATCTTGCTTAATTTTTATTGAAATCCTTTGAAATTTTTAGGATTTATTGCATTTTTTTGCACTCTTTCTAATGTAAGCATTTTTTTTCCACAATTTTTCATATCATATATGATATTAACAAAAAAAATTTTTTATATGAAATCTTAGCCTTCTAATGAAATATCTGATGCTTTCAGATAGCAACATGTTGTCTGAACAAAATGAGCCATGAATGAAGAAATTTGGCTGAAATTTTCAGAAAATATAAAAAATTGAGTTATGTAACTTTTGTTGAATGAAGTTATGTCATAATTATTAAAAGAAATGCATGAATTCAATGAAATATTGTTATTTTTATTAATATTTCATATTTATTAACTTGTTCTTACTTCACTTATAAAATTTTTAGTAGTATTTTTTGTAAATTTTGTAAATATATATAAAAAGATCCTTACGAAAATGATCTCATTTTATTCATAAACAACTATAATATTCTTTATGTTGCTCTATTTGGACTGCAGATGGTTTATTGTAGCAACTCACCCAATACCACATTCTGCAGGGTAATAAAGTAAGCTTGGTTGCAATTTTCTGGGATGTGAGTGACTGCTGTAAAGAAATAAAAGTGCAGTGCATATTTTAATGGCCTTAGGGTTTTATATTTTGTTTTTTGCTATTTTCCTTAAATTTCAATGAAATTGAAACAAAAACTGAATGGTTAAGATATATTTTAGCTTCTTTTAATAAAACTAACCAATATTTTCCTATTATATACAATATTTTTTCACTTTTAATATTTTATAGCTCATTATGTGAAAAATTCTATTTTTATTTAAAATTTCAAAAATATCATTTACCTCATACCAAATTTGGAATAATTTTTGATAAATTAGACTAAAAAATTGACAAGATGGAATAAAAAACTCCAAATTTTGTCAAATCATTCAATTATAAATAATATTTGTTTACATGTAATTTAAAATTATTTCGCCAACTGAAAAAATTTAGGAACCACCATCAAAAGGGCATATTTTTAACACACACAAAAAATTGATTTGCAAAAGCTGCATTAATAAAATTAGATTTAAATTTTTTTTAACTTATTTTTTATTATTTATTCCACTTCCTTGACATGTACACTTCAGTCGCAGTGAATGGGTTAAAAGTCATTAGATATGTCAACACATAATATCTCACCATCCATTGGCACAAAAAGCCTAAAATTGTCACAAAGTTTTGAAATTTTATGAATTTTGAAATAAATGAAAACTAAGTTAATGTTTGCACAAATGCATTCATAAGGTTGGCATTGCACTAGAAATGCATACTGAAGGTTTTTTCAAGCTAAATCAGGCTCTCACCATCACATCTTTCCCCTTCAATTCATCTAGCAGGTAAGACATGTCTAAGATCACACAACTAATTGTGCAAAATTTTTAAAAGTTTACTTTGCCTCTTGTGGTTACTTGTGTCATATCACAAATTGAATCAGGCAAAAATGTCGATTGATATAGAGATTGCAGAGTCATTACTAGGTCCTATGTCAACAATTATGAGCAGCAACTGAGGATGATAAGTACATGATGCAATGGCAATTTATCACCATTTAAACACCAGATAGAGTAAATTTTTAACAACATGTAGATGATGTACCTTTTTTTAAAAATGATGAGTATTAGGTGCACAATATTGGGGTATTTATATAACAACAGTATGGGAGAATATAATTATTAACTATAGTCATAAAATGTGATTTTCATCTATTTTTTATATTATTTTATTTTATTATCTTTATATTTTTCAAATGCATAATTACAAATGTTCTGACATAAAAAAATTTTTAAATGAATTCCGTAGTCATTTGAATATTGCTGAAGATGGAGTATTCCAAAAACATTATGATTAATAAAACATGTTTATAACTTAAAACTGCTAATAAGTTCTATAGTTTGTTGAATTTTGTTGAATTATAGAGTTAACATTCTTCAAGATTAAAATTTCTGACAGGTGTGAGAAAAACAATAAATTAAGAAACAGTTGATGTGGGTTTAATTTCCATAGTTTAAATAGGAGTTGTTCAGGGATCCTAGAAATTGAACAATGTTTCCAGGAATATAGATTGAAATTTCACTGTGTTTCTTTGATATTTTCTGCCAAACAAACACTGATAAAATCATATTCTAGAGAAATGTAATTGGACATGATGTATCATGGTCATATCCTACCCTATCCAGTTTTTTTCTTTGCATTGCATTTTGACATTTCAATATTATGTCAAGAATTTTGTCTTAGTGGCCATACTTATTTCAATAGTGAACTGGATTTGGAAAATTTTTAAGCTGTTTTTTTCAATGAGTGCAATATTCTAATACATTTAAAGTTGCAGATTGATTTATATAAATGTTTTTAAATTTTACAGATTTTTAAACTCAGAAATCAGAGGTTTGCTTATATACATGGATTAACTTATATATGGTACGGTATATATAATAGGTTTATTTTATTTTATTTTTTGAACAGTGTTTATTCAATATTGCTATGCATTATATGATGGGGTTGCCCATACATAATCTCTATCTGTTCCTTGGTTAAGAATTCTCAGAAACATTAAAAAACAAGTAAAAACTTCAAATAATGAATAGTTTTAATGGAAATTAGATGACTAGTCTTTCATTCATACTAGTAAAATACATTAATGAAATTAACATAGAAATACTATTTATTTTCTTATTATGAAACATTTATTTTCATAATACATTAGGTCAGTTGAAATTTGTTTTCAGTTTGAATTTCAATTCAGTTATATTATTTGTTCTTATGGAATATTTGTCTGTTCCATAAAGGCTCCTACACCATTTGACTCCTCTGGATCAAATTTTGCATGGTGACATCCCTCAACTCTGTGGGTAACATAGGCTATCCTAGATCGAGATCACTTCAGGAAACGGGGCATTTAGTAGTGGCAATGAAAATGCCTTCATTTAAATCAGAGTCACATCCAAATTCAGGATGGCACCACAATTGCATTGATATGACATCACAATGACACAATGATGGATTATATCACAAAATATCATTGTGTAATGTCATAATGATGTAACAATGAAATAAAGTAGCAGTGAAGTCATTAATTCCAAATTTGTATATATAAAAATGCAATATTTATCTGTACTCTCTGTTCCACATTGTTTGACCTGCTGGGATCAAATTTGGTATAGAGACTTCCTATAGATCTGCAGGTTAACATTAGCTACCTGAGCTGAGATTGCCCAAGAGGCAGGATATTTTGTAGTGGTAAATGAAATGAAATGAAGAAGATAAAATACAATCAGACAACTGTTATGTCATGATTAAGGAATGTATTTTCAATTTGTTTGCAATAGAGACTAAAGACAGTTTAAATCATCTTGGAAAATCATTAAAATCCAATCTGGTCCTCCACCAATCTTCTATGAATATGTAACTAGGAAAACAGAAACCAAGCTATCTGCCTCCAAAGACAATATTTCCTTTTGTAAATTTAAACTTCTCTCTCAATAAAAGATCTAAGGTTTATTTAAACCATAGTTGTCTTAATCATGGTATCAGAGAAATTCGCTCTGCTTTTCTTATTCACGCATTTTGTCATGATTAATTGCTTAAGCTAATGTCTGTACAGTTTGTCCCAGCGGATCCATGAGTTATGCTTGAATTTGTGATGACATTATAGCTGCTCAGATATGATGTCATTGTGATGTGCAGTGGATTACATCATAATACATTATTTGTGCATGGCATCACTGTGATATAATAATGGAATGATGTCATGCTGACATGTGATGATGTCATTGCGACAATATGCTGGTAAAGTTAACATTAAAATTTGACACAAAACCAATGTATTCTAAATGCTATGATAAATTAATAATATGGCAAAATAATGCTCTGCATGGTTCACTGTCAACTTAATATTCATGATGTTTATAATTGAACCACAGTTTATGCATGATGTTATTGTGACATAATATACTGGTTAAATCAACATTAATCTTGGACATAGTCAATGGATTCCAAATGCTATAATAAATGAGAACAGTGGTCTCAAACTGGCAGCCTGCAAAGCAATTTTGTGCAGCCCCTGAAGATATTTCAGCTGTTTGTTTAAATACATGTTACAGTTTTGAAAATTATTGCAGTTTAATGTTAATTGATTTGCAATGTGATGTACATTTTTGAAACAAAAATTTAAAGAAAATGATTTGATCAGTTTTTATTCATGTCTGTTGATTGAAGGATAAATATCCTGAATTAAGAAATTTTGTCATGAAAATAATTGCACTGTTTGGGAGTATATACATATGCAAACAGTTTTTTTTTTGCAGATGAAAATTAATAAATCTAACAAAAGAAAAGAAAAATTAATTGACTAATGAACATCTACAATCTTTAATAAAGATAATTTCCAGTAATTTGTCACCAAGGCTATAAATTTTAGTAGATTCACATCATTAGGTGTCAGGTAATAGTCAAAAATAAAAAAAAAAACTTTTAAAGAAATTAAAATTTCATAATTATATAATGATATTTTGATATCTTTGTAAGAAAAATGAAAATAATTATAAATAAATATTTTCCTTTTGTTGTAATTTTTTTAAAAAATATTTGGCCCTTCATTTTCTTTCAAATTGCACATTTGGCCTACATGCAATTTGAGTTTGAGACTACTAAGTTAGAATATATGATAAAATAATATTTCTACATGGTTCATTATCAACTTATTATTTATTCCCTTCAGCTCAAATAAATTGTATTATGTACCTGAAATTTCTTTCAAAATAGACATGATGGGTATCTTGCTAGTTTTATTTATTTATTTATTTATTGTTTCTGATTGTACTTTAACTGATGTCAAAACATTTTTATAAAAAATAAAACAACTACTTTCTTACTGTGAAAGTATTTTGAAATTTTTTAATCTTAATTCATTTTTATTATAAGTTAATATTTATAAATCTCTATAAGTTATTTGTTCTTTCCAAATTTTTTGTCCAAACAATGATTTGGTATTTCTAATATTTATTTTAGTCATTTGGAAGGTGCATTGAATGAATTTAATCCAGATATTATAATTTATAATGCTGGTACAGATATTTTAGAAGGTGATCCTTTAGGTGGACTTGCCATTTCAGCAAAGGTAAATGAAAAACTATTTTAATTTTTAATAAAACTAATAAATTTTTAATTTTGTTTATAAATTTTTATTGATCTAATAAAAATTCATATATAGTTATGATTTAATTATTGAAGAATGAAAAAATAAAATACAGGCATACCTTGTTATTGCAGCAGTTACATTCCAGCCCATTGCTATAAAGTATGTAGTCTTTTTTCATCTGTTAATGCATATAAAAGCCCTTAAACATATTTACACTATTATTAATTAAGTGCAGAATAGCATTAGGCCCAAAAAATTTGAACAGATGGCCTCATTTTAAAGTATTTGTATGTCATCTTTGAGGATCCAGATTCAGTACCAAGTCTCTCATCTGTAATTTTTCAGGATGGCTCTAGCCTGGCCCATGTTTGTGTTAAAATAAGTTTATACCATAAACTAAGTATTATTTTGCAAATAATATTCATATTGAGACATAAAGTAAAAATCTTAAATATAATTGAAAAGTGCTGTAAAGCAAGAAATGCTTGTATATTGTTATTAATCTGTTTTATTTGTTAATAATCTGCAACATACCTCTTTGAAAATAAGTTTCTCTAAGTGTTGAAAAAATTATTATAAATTTTGCATTTTTTTATAAATCACGATCTTAGTCAAATTTTAGCAATTTTTACTTGAAACTTTCATAATTATTGATGTTATGTCTCATATTTGATTATTAAAAAATTTTAAATTTTGGTAAATCTTTTTTGCTTTTTTTAATATTTTAATATTTCTTAGTATTTTAAATTTTGGAGTATTTTCAGTATATAAATATTCAAAAATCATTACTTAATCTATTGGAAAACATTTCATTCTGCAATATATGAGAGTCATTCATGAAAAACAGTAAAATTACCAATCTATTCAATTAAAATTAACTACATGAATAAACGATGTTTTAGTGAAATATCAGTTTCCATTAATTACCAATTATTAAATAATTGTACAGCACCTCAAATAACAATTAACTGGATTCAATTATAATTGATATGACAGCCCTGTTAACTACTAGAATAATTTACTTTTTACTTTAGATTATTTAATATACAGTAGGACCTCCATATAACGAAACTGAAGGTGCCTTAGAAAAATTTTGATATATATAGAAACTTTGTTATATAGATAGCTGAATTTTCTCTAATGTAGTATAGTAGTTAAGTGATATTTTGTCCGTATCG
>WUQG02445849.1:0-71608 GCA_011317285.2 Androctonus mauritanicus
GAGGTGTGTCCCGGTCTAGCGCAGTGTAAACAGAACGTCCTTACTGCCGCCCAAATCCAGGTCTTTTATATAATAGGGTTCCATATTTATCACGTTTATTTTCATCCTTCAGTATATCAATTGACACAATACGAATTTATGTTTAGCATTGTGAGAATCTCACAGCATATAGCCGAAAAAAAATGTATATCGAAATATTAGCGTATTTTCGAATAGGATGGTGAGCAGTGGCATAAGTACAATAGTGCATGTGGTGCTACGGCACCAGATCCCAAACTGAAAGGGGCTCATGTTTTACCGAAATGATCGAGCAAAGAAAATTAACATAAAAGAAATTATTGATTGTCTTGCTAAAGCAAAAGCAAAAAGAAATTATTTTAAATAAGTAAGTTTAAGAATAAAAATTCATTTTTATTAATAATTCATCAGTGCAAGTACTATTGTTTTAACTGTAAACAGAATAAAATTTTCCCGGTGGTCCATTTTTATATCCTGCGCCAGGGCCCGCACAACTCTAGCTACGCCACTGGTGGTAAATAAATGACACAGGGATCCAGGATAGAGGAATTAACTCGGAGACCAAAATAATAAATAAAATTAATACATTTATTAAAAAGTAAGAAAATAAAAATATGATGCAACAAAAGGATGAATATTGTACAAAAGAAGAAAGTTACAATTTTAATTCTTGAACGAGAAGAGAGAGAGAGAGCTATTCGATTCTGGGTGGTGTGGACATACCTGGGAGAGAGAGGTATTCTTCTATCTTCTTTCTTTCGTCCCTATTCTTAGGACGAATGCAATCTTCGCTCTTTCCTCCTCCTCGGATGCTGCCAACGGGAAGGAACACTGCTTCCTTTTTACTTCTACATTTTCGAAAGACTCTGCCTCTCTCTAAATATCTTAGTTCTCCGACTCCGATATCTTGTTTTCTGTATAGCGATTTAATTGCTTATTGTTGAAAAATGAACTACTACTTCCCCCCTCTGTATATTCTATCTTTTGTTTATTTAGCGAGAGGACAAAAGTCTCCATGCAGGCAGTTCAGACTGGTTCTCACAGCATGTTATATCATATTCTTGTGCAATATTGCAATGTCAAATTTCAAATAAGTTAAAAAATATTTATGACAAACTGTATATTGTTTAAAATAATAAATGAACCAAACCCGTAAAAGCTTGTAAAAACAACGATTTATTAGTTATCGTACAGTAAATTCCTAACTTTTTCATAGTCAACAACTGCACAGAATCTTATAAATAAATTAATAAGTTGATATTATTGTAAAAAATTATCAGAAAGAAAAAATTGATTTTCAAAATACGATAATAGTATTTCTTGGACTCAAGAGGAGATTCAATTCAAGCTATGAAATCGTTGTTGTTTATAACTATTTGATAGCCTGATCAACTTTGACTTGCCACCAATCTCCTTGCTTGCCGGCTTGCTTAGCTATCGGATTTTATTCATAATTCCATGCCTCCAAATTTTTCAAAAGGAAACTGGGCCCGTAGATCTTTTACCTGACAGTCGAATGAACTATGGGTATGTGCGACGTATGATAGGCATCGGAAGTCTCTCCGTATAGTAACTTCTGGATGGAAAAAGACGTAAAACAAAGAGAGAGAAGAATCCCCCAAATTGAAATTTCCTAGAAATGCGGATCTTGTGTATTGATCAAGCCTTCACTTCTTTCATTTATTTAGCCAATCTTGTTGGCAATTTCGTATTGGACATTGGTCCATCACTTAATTGATAAAAATTAGCATTAAAAATTGCAGATTGCTATTTGCAGAATGCATTCTCAAATAATTTTATAATGATGAGATTTTAATAAAATAAAAATTTAATGCAAATAAGGCAAATATATTGGCACTATATGTCTAAAAGTAAATTAATATTCATTGCAATTCATTGGATTTTAGAAAAATATGAAATTATTGATTATTATCTTGGTATGAGTTGTTAAAAAATCTAGATTGTATTTATATTGCTATAATTACTATATGCCGTTACGAATATTAATTTCTAATCCTGAATAGAATTAACTAATATTATTTTTTATGATCGATTATATTTCGAATTAAAAAAACATTTTCCTATAAGAAAATAAATTTTGTAATTCGAAGTCCTTGTGATATGTTCACACATGCACAAAAATGTTATATGAAATATTTTTCTGAAAATAAATTCGCTATTCAAATTCTGATCGTTATTGTGAATATAAGTTCTCTCTCTTTTTATGGCTACCAAGATGGCCCACTTCCAGACAAATTGCAAGAGGTAGAAGTTCCTATAGTTGCCAATAAAGAGTGTGAAGAAATGTACAGGCGAGCAGGTTACGTGGAAGACATTCCAGATATCTTCATATGTGCAGGATTAGCCAAAGGAGGAAGAGATTCTTGTGAAGTAATTAATTTTCTTTCTATATTTCCGATCAGTTTAATTTTTAACATCCTAAAATGTGTGTTTATTGTTTTAGGGAGATTCTGGAGGACCTTTAGTGATTAAAGAGAATAATGGACGATGGGTTCTAGCAGGTATCATTTCTTGGGGTATAGGTTGTGCTTTGCCAAATCAACCAGGTGTCTATACGAGAATAACGAAATTTTCCGATTGGATCAATCAAATAATAATATTTTAAAAAAAAATTCGAAGTCATTACTTCCATTTAACTGCAGAATAAACAACAATTTTCATAAAAATAAACAAGAAACAAAAATACTTAATACTTGTAAAGTATTATTTATGAAGAACCAAAATGTAAATAAAATAATTTATTTTTTAACGTAAATGTATGATTGAATATAATTGTATTTAAAAAGTGTGTGTAATGATGATGATGTAAAACAAAATAAGTAATGATCTCAGTTTAAGAAGTAATGTTAAATCGGATGTTACATTTAAAACTATAATATATTATATATATTAAAAAATTAATCTTATTTATGTAATATATAATATAAAGTATAAATGAATATGTATCGGGTCAATATCCTAAGAGTTACTATTTTGTATTTTTTTTATTTTTTTTTATCAGTAAAACAAGTTTGAATCATTTTACAGATAGTTTTTCTGATCTGAATATATTACACTCATTTACATCTATTAAATTAGTGAAAACTACACTCGCTATTTATTTAATGGTTTACATAACTAATAAAATATTAGAAAAGTTCTTATACATTTTTTATTTTCATCCAAACGTTTCATTTTTTAATCCATATTTTAATGGCAATTTTAGCTTATTATATTACTCTAAAATAATCACTAAAATATATCGGAGAAATAAATATTTTGTGACTATAAATCGGCGCTGGATAGTCTCTCTCTCTTGAAAATAACTTCCCCGTTCTCGTTCCGAGTATATTTAGCTTTGTTTGATGATAAAATCACTTCAATTATGAACTTTGTATGATTGCTCCTGTCTGCATTAAACAGGAATTAAATGTTAATAAGAATGGGATGGGTCTGTTTCTCTTCGTTAATAGAGGAAGAGAGATGAATCATCATTTCTCGCCACCATATGGAGAAATGTTACGTTTCTAGCATTGTTCATGTTTGTATATGTATATATATAAAATCCACTTAGTTTTCAGAACTGTGCACGAATTCCATAAAAGCATTCCAAATGTTTAGATTCACAAGATAGATTAATATACTGTAACGTCTAAGTTTTGTTTTTGTTGACGAGAGAAAGATATTTTCAATTTATAAAAATATTAGACGATATTTGTATTTTTTTATTCTTTTTACTATGTTGTTTCGCTGTTCTGTTTTTGTGCATAAATACATTTTTTATCGTTTTGATAATTTTAATTTTTAATATAATACTTTTCCGAAAACTTACATGCTTTATCTACAAAAATTTAAATAATTTTTGTAAATTTATACATCAAAAGATACAATACAGACTAGCAATCCATCCTAATGACCCGTAATTGCACTTATCTATGCATATCTGCTATGTTTCCGCCTGATGCATTATATCTGTAAACATCATCCAGCATCCGGTGATTGATCTATAAAAAGCTTTACAATAATCATTCTTCCATAAATAGGCATTAGGATGCTTCTCTCGTATTCCTTTGTAAATTCTCCCCTCGTTAAAAATTCTGGCTGAAGAAAAGGTATAAAATTGAAAAAGAAATTTATGCAATATCTTAGCAGCGGGTCAAATGTATCACGTGATCAAGTAGGGCATAAGTCAACAACCTTATCACATCACGTGAATCCGAAGTGAATTGTTGGTTCGACGATGAAACGTTGCCATTATTCGTGCATAACTTTTCTTGATACTTTGCATCGTTATTTTATTAGGAACTATCAAGGATTTTGAACCCCACGCATCATACTTCAAACAAGAGAGTAGTACTCATGCAGTTCTTAATATGAACCATTCTGCAACAAGAAAGGTAATGCTTGTTTTATCCTCTTTTGTTTAAGTTATAAACATTTCTATACTTTTAATACTGTAGATGAATAGTGCAATTACGAAATTTTTCTTCACGTTTTAATTCGTAATTTTTCGAAATTTCGTTCTCTTATATCAATAATAAATTTAAGATTCTCCATTTAATGAAAAATATAACTTAAATTGATTACTAAATTCTTTATGTGTAATATTTTAAGAACATTTAAGAGAGAAAAGTATCAAGATATAAGGAAAAATCTAAAATTTTCGGAAGCTAATTAAGTTTTGAAAAAGACTCATCTCATCTGTGAAGTATCAGCTGAAGGCGGGTTAAATGACAGCAGGAACAGGAAGCTATCTGTTTGTCGCATAGTTAACAATCCATGAATGAATTGCGAAAATTTTAAAAAGCGATCGCTTTACTTAGAATTACAAAATAGAGGAACTAATAATGCGAACAATTTTCCCTTGCATGTATTTTTGGTGTAATTTAAAATTATGCATCTTTTTATTTTCGTTAATTGGTGCATAACGATACGATTACTAAATTATAAATTGATAGTCACCACCAAAAATATATTTCTAAAATAGGAACAATTTGGAGATGTAAATTTAGCAAAATTGCATATTTATATTGCAAAGATTAAAAGTTCAAAACTTAACGTTTTATGATATTCACTAAGTGGAAATGTCAACACCCAGGAATTTCAGATTCGCTGCTTTTATTCGCAGGTTTAAATTGCACACGATATTCAGAAGGCGTGTTTGATATCCTTAAGGCACGATTATGTCAAATGGTACACGCAACTTTTTCTCACTTGGTTGATGGGTCAACGTATTCTCTTGAAACAAGCATTTCTTCTAGAAAAAAACGTATCTATTCAGTTTGTTATGTGGAGAATGAAGGAAGAAAATGATAAAAATTTACTATTAACATCAATATTATTCTTTCAGGTCAAATGGGAAGTTGTTATATAAAGTTTTTGGATTCTCTTCAACTTTTTATTTTAGTATTAATTGCCATAAGGAATATTTGCGGAGATAAATCATCATGTATGTATCAATTATATATATTGCATTTAAACGTATGTATATCTGTTTAACACGTATTTTTATTATACTTCAGCTAGAAGCCTGAAGATATCAGGTAAAAGTTGTAAAGATGCACTTGGCCAGCAAGGATTTTGTGTATTTAAGTGGGACTGTATTAGAAAAGATGGAATACTTTTATCAACATGTATGGACGGATTTCTATTCGGAACTTGTTGCAAGTTCTTTAATGGCTCAACAGTGTCACCGGTTCCTCCTCATTTTCGCCCTCAAAACTATTACGATGCACGAAGACCAACTCAATTAATCCACAGGACGTCACCGTTTCACAAATTCTCATTCGATTTTTATAGGACTACGCCTTATCCTAAATTAGTCACTTGGACGGGATCTAGTCCCTATCACTATAGTCAATGGTATATGCCTCATCACAAATACACTCAGAGTTACATAAGTACTATACCATTTCGAAAGACTTTTTCAAGTGATAAGTATAAAAATCCAACTACAGCTTTGGGAACAGTTACCATAAAGAATCGTCCACCCATGCATCAATCATCAAAAAATGATAATATAGATATCAACAAGACTGCGATCATATCTTCTAATTATATACTTATTTTCGACAACGATTCGCCTGAGACGTCAACAAAAGCATTAACAAAACATGCTAGTGAATATGCAATAACTTTGTCAAAAAATTCTGTTACTAACGATTCACGTAATTCACAAACATTTAATAATGCTAACATATCGGAAGTGATATCTGAAGTCAATACAGTGATACCCACTAATCAGATGTTCAACATAGAAGACAGTACTGAAGAAATCGGTTTTGAAACTAGTAATCAGTACAGTTTACAAACGATTACCGATTTTCAAGCAAGCACAGATGAAATAGTACACGATACATCGATAGTACCGAACGACTCAACTGAATTAAGAACTTCTACATTGAGTTCGCTGACAACATCAAGCGATTTTTCTATAACAACACCTATGGTATCAAGTACATCGATATCGTCAAATAAATCAACTGTACCAAGTACATCGACACTTGAAAGTCATGTTGAAAATATGCCAGAGGTACTAACAACCTCCGAAACGAAAAAAGATGATTTAGTTGTATCGAACGTTTCGTTATTCACTACGACAGAAAGTCTATCTGCAGCAATTGATAACTTAATATCAGCAATAGCAACTATTGTTCCTGCTACCACGTCGCATTATCCGTCTATAGAAAGCAACGTGATCGAAACAGTTAAAACAGAGAAACCTAAAATTTGGAATTACAAAAAGCGTAAGTAATAAGCGTTTATAAACGTTGCGCGTTATAACGAGGTTTGCATATTTTTCTTGTCATTTCTAGAATGTGGAGTAAGACCATTGAAACCTCATGGAAGGATAGTTGGCGGTTTGGATACATATTTTGGAAAGTGGCCCTGGCAGGTATCAAAAAAATTCTTAAGAATTTACTATTATAACTATTAATATTCATTAAATGATAGCACTTTTTTCAATTTTACTTTTTTTTACATCTTACAGGCTCTTGTTAAAGAAGCTACGTGGCTGGGGATTTTTGTAAAAAATAAATGTGGAGGAGTTCTTATTAATGACAGATACGTGTTGACAGCTGCACATTGTCAACCCGGGTAAGCATTCTAATTTTCACAAAATAATAGCAGCAGTTTATTTTATGGTTTCATCACTAGATGGCTGTTATTATCGTTAAGTGCAAATACATTCTACCATGTCTAACATGGCAGTTAACAAGGTAGTTAACGTATTTGTTAAGAATTATGCAAAATACAAATTATTCTATCATGCAATTCCAGATTTAAGGAGTAATTTTATATCTTTCACATCATTTAACACTTTTTTTAAGTGAGAATTGGAATTATTCTTTAAATAGTAAAACTGCTTGTTTGTGACGCATTAAAGTATTGTTTTTTTTAATCGATATATAAAAAATAAATGAAGTTTCATTATTAACAAATATCTACAGTACTCTGGTTTTCTATAAATACTAAAATATTTAGGCCATTTTGTAAAATATAATTTTTTAAATAAAATCCATTATTTTTGTTCGTGAAATATTTTTTAAAACTACATAAAATTTTCAGTTTGTAAAGTAATTGTTTATCATCTTACTTTTGATGAAAAATTGGAGATTCGTGATGTGATATATTTTTTGTTTACTCTTTTATTTTTCCTTCTTTTTAATTGGCCTACTATATATTGAATTACAACTGAAGGAATTTTTTTCGTTATTCTATAGATTCTTATCATCATTAATCGTTATTTTGGGAGAATACGACTTAAGTAGCGATTTCGAATCACTGAAACCGATCACTAGAAACGTCAAAAAGATGATCGTGCATAGAGATTATAATTCTCAAACCTTCGAAAACGATCTAGCATTATTAAAAATGGACCAGCCTATAGAATTTCAACCTCACATCGTAGCTATCTGTTTACCAGATGATAATGAAGACTTCACTGGAAAAATAGCTCACGTTTCTGGATGGGGTAAACTTTCTCATGGTGAGTTCTAGTACAGTTTTAAAATGATTTATATTATTTTTGTAAAGTTTGTTCTTATTGAAGAACTAGCGTGTAACGTTCATATATATTAAGCTATATTTTTAATCTTTCCTTAGGTGGTTCGATTCCTAATATTTTGCAGGAAGTACACGTTCCTATCGTTACTAACAGTAAATGTCAGAAAATGTTCTTATCAGCAGGACATATAAAAGCTATTCGTGATACATTTATCTGCGCTGGATATGAAAACGGAGGTCAAGATTCTTGCGAAGTAATCATTTCATAGCATATATTTTATTACTAGTATAAGTAATAATATGTTCTTTTTCATTTTTTTCGGTATTTTATGATTTAAATGTGATTTGGATGTGATGTAGATAAAAAAAAAATTACTTAAAAAGACAGACCATTTATTCTTTAAAAACAATTTTTAAAATATCGTGTTGTTGCAGGGTGATTCCGGAGGACCTTTGATGATCCAGCGCGAAAATGGACTGTGGGTATTGGTTGGAACTGTTTCTCACGGAATTAGATGTGCAGATCCAAATTTACCTGGAGTCTACATGAGAATGACATCTTATAAAACTTGGATTAAAACAGTCATCGAAAATGCGTAAGATTTTATTTGTAAAAAAAAAACCCGAAAACATTCTCAGGGATATATATTGTCCACAATATCAAACCAAATAATACACAATAATTTAATTTTTTTAAAGTTATTATCATTATTATTTTTGATGTTTATAATAATTTATAACTCTTTCTTGCCAAAGACTATCTGCAAAAAGAAATGTAGAAATGAATGTCCAATATTCAAGTGATTAAATAAAAGATTTGGGACATTTTCATTTTCATTTCTGTATTATTAAATAATACGATTAGTGTGTGTCATGCAAATTCATTTAAAATATTTATTTAATAAATAGAATATTTTATATCATTAATTATGTAATTATCTGCGAATTAAAAATAGGTACAGAATTTGAAATTTTCAGTGTGCATGTAAATACAGGTGTATAGTGAATCGGGGCAAGATGGTAATCGGGAGAAGTAGCTTATTTTTCTCTAGTTCGTTAATATTTAAACAGGTGGCGATAGAAGGTGGTTTATTATAACCTCCTATAAGCCAGCCAAAAATATAGACGATGGTTATTATCAGATTATCAATTAGTCGCGTTGGAAATTGAAAAATTCCCAGTGAGCATTGTAATTTTCATTAAAAATTATACAGTCAGTTTTTGAAGTATTACTATTAATCGTAATAATATCACAAAGTAAAAATTAATATATTTAATGTGTAGTGGATACTTTATATAATTCTTGCTTTTGATGCCGTTCTAATTTAGCTATTTTAAGTCACGTGATTAAAAGTTGCATCTCACCCTGATCAACAGGAAATATAGGAATTTTTGCTCCAGGATTAGATACCGAATTTAAATTTTTTGTATTTATAATTTGTTTTCATAAATTAAATGATAAGAACCTATATTAAGACCCAAGCACAGATCTTTGGTTCGAAGAAAGTTTAAAACTTGCAGCATAACATATAAAGAGAGGAGGCATGAATTGCTTCAATGCTTCACAGATATATGATAGGCCTATATCTATCTTACAGGACGTTAAAAAGAAGATTATAGAAAAATGGCGATGTAAAATATGGCATGGGCCCACACAGTAAATAATTCATTATATATTTATTGTTAATTTTATATGAAGGGCTTAAAACTGCTAAATCCATTTTCTATTAAATGCTTGGATAGCCTATTTTGTATGGACAACTCCTACATCTTTCTTAATTAAAAGAGATTACTCTATATTAATTTTTGACTTTCGTGATATGGAGACACTAAAGGTACTAAACAGTCCATGTGATTCACCAGCCGCAACTTGGCTACCGTGGATTTATACGATACCTAAAGATCTGATTTTATTTAATTCTTCTAATTTTATAAAATTTAATAATTTATTCTATTAAAACATACATCGTGCAGCGAACAAGTTTATTGGACGAGTAAAGAGTTCATTTTTGCTATTTATTAAAGTGAACATTATCAAAAGCGCAATGGAATCTTATCCCGAATATTCGGAGTGAGATAACTGATTGTAATTTTTTTTTAATTATATATCATGACCCAATTGTTATTTCAAAGTTTTTGATTGAGTCATATATGCAAAATCCTTTTAAGTACAAAAAATATGAAATGAAAATATTAAAATTTAATGAGTTTTAGGGTCAGAAAAAAAATTGGTCAACTTACCCCGATTCACAATAATAGATATTTAGGCGCTCGCACATACACACAACACCTATACATTTGTAAATATGTATGTATGTTGTACCTATGCAAATTACAGGATATATACAGTGTATATATATCCTGTAATTTGCGAAATATTTTTGATAAAGATGGATAGATAAACTATTCGATAATCAATTTTTTGGCTCAAAAACCTTTAAATATTAGCTCCTTAAATTGTATTATATTTATTTTACGTACAGAATAATAATAATTAAACCGAGACACAGACATATAAATGCAAAAATCATTTATACAAAAAAAAAAAAATATGTATATGCAATATACTGTACAATAAATTTAAAACATTACATACAGCATGAAATGGTGATTTTTAAATGCTGTTTTTTTTTTCTAAACATATTCTTCTATTTCAAATATCTTTACCAGTTCATAACAAATAACAGTAGCATAATGCCAGTTATAAATAAATATAGTATAAATGGCATTACAGACTGAAAAAATACATTATAAAAATAAATCTATCTCTAATATTTACTTATTTGTTATATTTTTATCGTATGATTTTTCTGTTGAGAAGGAACATTGCAGTTTTTAATTCCCTAATTAATATTGGAAGATATCCAATCGGAAGAACTGCTGACTCGATGATATATTCCCGGTTGCTGCTGTTTTGCGCACGAATAACCTGCAGAAACTATCCCAACTAAATACCAAACGTTATATTCTTTCATCATGAGAGGTCCACCCGAATCTCCCTGAAGAAATAAAAAATACACGATATAGTTTTTTGATACAAAAATAAATGATTAAACGTAAAAGATACTCACTTGGCAAGCATCCCTACCACCTCTTTCATATCCCGCACATAACATTTCGTCGTGAATTTCTATATTAATACCTCTTTTCTTGTGCCACGTTTCACATACCTGGTTATCTATAATAGGCACACCTACATATTGGAGAACTTTAGGACGAAGTTTCGAGCCTGAAACAGTGTCCAAGGATTAGAATAACGAGTATGACCCGTAATCCGGTCACATCGGGGCGATGGATATATACACAAGTGCAGATTACGTGATAAATATATCATTTAAATGAATGACCCAGTTGCATAATAATCACGCACTTTAATTTGCATAATCTGCATTTAGTTTGTTCCCGAAGCGTTCGGATTACTGGTTTATTCGCCTCATAAGCAAGGATATATAAGTTCTAACCTGGTTGCACTGCTCCCCATCCTGCAGCGTATGCCGTCCTTCCTAAAAACCGAGCATTTTTTCGAGGCAAGCATATTGGTTTAATATTAGCACGATATGGTGCAGTTCTTTTAAGAATCAATACAGCAACATCGTAGCGATCCGCCTGAGGTGTGAAACGAAAGTTGGGATGCAGCTTTACTTGACTGACTCCAATTGTTTCAGTTGGAAGACTTTCGATATTGGAATGTAACACGAAATCACCCAAAGTAACTCTTATATTGGATGGATTGTGTTGAGATCTAAAATATATAAAAATGTCATTATTCGTTCTTATTACAATTAATCTTATTTAATGCCGAATAAAATGAGAAATAACCTCGCAACGCAGTGACCAGCAGTCACAACATGCCGGCGACCGACTAATGCACCTCCGCATCTACTTCCTCCAACTTGAATTAAAACCTTATAAATAAAAATAAAAAAAAAATTAAAGTAATTGCTAAACCATGTTCATCACAAATTGTAAATGATATCCGTTTTAAAAATATAATTAATGTTTCTCATTTAACAAAAAATCAATTTATACTGATACAATTTAATGATATACAGAATAGAAGTTTGAATGGATTTTTTTTAAATTATCATGATTAAATTTTTAAACAATTTAATATTTTATTTGCAAACAATATTTTAAAAAATACATTCGTATATTTAATAGCGTTTCTATTATTTATTTTTTTTTTAAATTCTTTTTTAAAATAAAATAAATCCAAAGAGGATAAAAATCAAAACTCATTCAGAAATCTTCCACTCAGTAAATTCAATAATATTTAAAACTCTCTTAATAAAGTTTATTCATTCGAATTTTGTTAATTATGGATGTTAATATAAATTTTTAATATTTAATTAAATGTCAACTAAAAACTTTTTTAAGATTTTGAAAAAAACAGTTAATTAAATTATTCATTAATTGATAAATTCCATGCTTTTGATACATTTAATACTTCTTTTGATTTAACTAAAATAAATAAATATAAGATTAATTCAAAATTGAAATATTTTAAAATTGATTACCGTTTTTCACTTACATTATTTCTATAATGCAATTAGTTTCAATCACGATTTTCTTTTTCTCGTCTTTAATCGATTGTAGAATTAAAAACAATAAAAAAGATAAATTTATTTCGACTTTCCTTTAGGAAATCTAAGACTTTATAAAAACAATTAATTCAAAAAAAAAAAAAAAAAAAGAAAAAACTAGCTCAAGAAGTTCAAGAAACTACGAGGCGATTTTAAAGATTTGAACCATTATCTGTTTCAATCAAGGGCACAGTGACAATTCTAGAACAAAAATTGGCATTGAACTCGATTCGATAACGGAATTTTACACAGGAAAATTCTTTGAATATTTCAGAATAGTGTTAATAGTGTTGTTACACCTTTCTGTATTATTAAATAATATATTAAACTCTCCATGCAATATGGATTTCGAAATAAACTGCGAAATAAGATGTCAGAAATTGATGTGACTGAAGGCAGTCTGCAAGAATCTTCATTTAACCACAATGAATAGAGAACAGGAAGGATTGTGACAGAAATGATAGCACATTTTAAGCATTTCTGTCGTGGAATTAGCGAACTAGCATTACTTAAACAAATAGCTGTATTTAACATTCCTTTTAAACAGAAAAATTAATGTTTCAATTAATACCAATTATTCTTTGGTAAACTTTTTACGACACTAGCAATTTATAGAAAGACAATGTTTAATAAAACCAAAGAAAAAACAAAAAAAAAACTTTTTAAGTACTTGAAATTACAGTTAGATAAATTATACGCAAACATTGATAGCATATCATCATCCTTTTTTTATATTGATATATATAAAAAAAGAATGATATATACTAATAGTTACATTTATTATTATAATCAGTGATGAGTTTTAAGGGACAAGCGCGAGCCCTTTGTTTAATTTGTCCCTAATTTGCGAGTCTCTTGTTCTTTTCGATTATTTGTTTATTTTTTCTAAGAAAAACACATGTCCTGCGTGTCATAATCATACTTTGACTTATTTTTTCTTTCTCTTCATCGCATTTGCGTATATGAAAGTATGTCTCGAATAGTGGCATCTTTTAGATAAATTTAGATCAACTGATGTGAAAGAAGAAAAAAATAATGTGTGGCAGCTTCTGGCATAAACTGCGCTGCATAATTAAATTTACCCGTCATTTTACGTAATTTCTGTGATATTATTTTTATTTTTTAAATTTTAAAGAGTTTTTCATTTTAAAATGTTTTCTTGTGCATGCACAATATTATTTGTATTTTTTGCTTTTATAAAAAGTAAAACATTTAATTAGTATTTGATATTTTGTCTTTATAAGATAAAATGCGAGCCCTTTAAAATTTTCATAGCTCATCACTGGTTATAATGCATATAAAATTATTGTTTTCGAGATTATTTATGACCTTGTGAAAATACAAACTTGAATTAGTGTAATCTTATCGGATATGTATGTCAAAAACATTAAAAAATATCTGTTATTTCGTTCCAAAAAAGAAATTATATGTTCTTGCAGAAAGATAATATCTAAAGTTTGTCTTATACTCGAATAAATATCTTCATCTAATTGGTAAGTTACAAAATAGATGTCATTGTAAACAAACGATAAACTTTAGTTGTTATCACTTCAGAGTAATCAAGTAAATTGAGAAAATTGGATACTTAAGTTATCTTTTTGTTTGCTGCAAAGTCATCACACAAGTGTTGATCATTTAAAATAATTGAAGTCGTCTTAATAATGAAATTAGATAAAAATTTTATATTTTTTAAAATATTGTGAATTTTTTATTTAGTCTATAGTCATCCAACAATTACCAATAAGTAATTATTAATCTTTCTAATTTATTTAGAAAGCAAGAATTAAACTTTCAACGTCGATATAATTATGGTTATTTTTTAACATTCAATTATTTAAAAATTAAAAAATAAACAGCATATATTATTGTAGTTTCCATAAACGTTCTGTATAGTATATATAATTTCCATTTTTACTCTGAATACGTTGAAGTTGTCTGATTTTTGCCTCGAGGAAATATACTTACGTCTTTATTGAATTTTATCCGTTAAGGTTAATAAATATCTATCAGATTATGTCATTCTATATAGGTTTAACTGAATAAATCTTTTTATGACTGTTATCGGTTCTTTGAAAAGACAGTTTTTCGATTTTAGCAACATTTCATTTATGAAAGTTTGTGTTTGGGTTTTATAAAAACGTACTACATCATAGTTTAGTCCTTTTTAAAGCCTTTTAAACCACGAATTCCATAAGTTGAATAGCAACAGAGTTCAATAACCACCCATAGAATGTGTTACACAGTTTTCTAGCTCTACGTTTTCGTATTAAAGCTTTTAAATTTCGAATATAATACACACACAAAAAATGGCATTTTTAAAAATTAAAAAGCAAAACAGTTGTAAAATAGAAATAAAATATATTGAAGATATAGATATTTATAATTCTGCTGAAATGTTTTATATTTCGAAATTTGAATGCATATTAAATTCTACAAAATTGAAAATATATAAACATCTAAACAGTTGTAAAAAAAGTGAAAAATACATATTTTAAAAATTTTCGTTTTCTCGTAAATTTTTTATATCTTGCAAAAAGTAACTTCCTCCTTTAAAATTTAAATATTTTCTTTTTTTTTTTTTTTTTTTTTTTTTTGTAAACTTTAATGTGTAACGGGGGGAATGAATTCTATACTTTGATGATTCATCAAGATATAAAAAAAAAACTTCATTTCTTATTCTACATATGATTTTAACGCTACAGATTTGCTCGGATAGGTTCATTTTCATTCCTAACAAAACTAGAATGTTTGAAGGAAATACTTATTAGAATAATCGGAAATTATTATTTCCTGGTATTAAATTCGAAGGAAACGCATTGAGAATATTAATCAAATATATTAAAATAAATTTTGTAAATTCAGAATTCAATATATATATATATATTGTGTTAATCAAAATAATAAAAGTTTGCAATCCGAGGTAACAATCAAAATAATTTTATTTGATATCTTACGGCAGATGCTTTTGTTGTTTAATTCAAAAGCTTGATAATTCAACTTTGCTGAATAAATAATTTATAAAGTTAATTATTATTTATAATAATAATTAATAACAATCTACCTACTTGCCATGGAAACTGGCCGAATGAAGCATCGTTTCCTCCAACGATCCTGCTTGTTTTCACAGAATTTCTTCCACAGTCTGCACGAAAATGAATATTCAATCAATGTTGCGCGATATATAGTCTACATTTTCGTATATGTATATATTTCTCTCTAAAATATCATCGTTTATTTTTTATAACAAAACTGTATTCATAAATATAAATATTAATATATATTTATGAAAGCTAAAAAAGAAATAAAACTTACACGGATCGTTACGAACTGGACCATAGTTAACTCTCTTGATTTTTTGTTGCTGCTGCTGTTTCTTTTTTATACAGCAAGAAAAGAGCGGACCACAAGAAGAACCTAGCGTGCCACCTGATAAATAGCAATAAAGAAAAAACTGACATTTGGAACCACCGGAACAGTAAGTAAACACGTTGCTCTGCCTGGATGGTTTCATCAGTGTCATAAGGCCTCCATAATTTTGATGCGGTTCTTCCTCTTGTACAAACGTTGGACTAATATTAATGGTAAAGATGGAACCTGTAAAGTACAATCTATTTTATATTTTATTCTTATTAATTATAAAGTTGACGACTTGTTTCTATATATAATACTTACGTTTATGTACTGTTTTATTTGTTATACTTCTAGACCCGTCAAGAGAATTTCTGTCTTGTGAAAGAGAACCTCCTACAAAAAGTAGGAGGTAAAATACTAGCATCATGCGTTTTAGGCATGTGCGCAGATGGATCTAGGAGGAGGAGAATTATAAAATAAATACAAACATCATTTTATTCAAAAAATAATAATTTTTAAAATAGGAAAATAAAGTTAATAATAAACATTGAACGATTGAACTATTAATATTTAATTATTAATTAAGAAAGTGTTAAATTTAAATATTTAACTTTTCAAACATAAATGATGATTAAATTTATTATGTATTATGCATTTAGCTTTTTGTGTATGTTTATATCATTTAAAAACCGTCACTTGCGATGATTTACATAATAGAAATTTTTGCTTATTGTTTAAATATTTCAATATTATGTAATTAATTTTTATTAATGTCTTAAATGCATATATTGAAGTATATTAAAAAAACTAATTTAGTGAAAAATGTCCCGAAGGGGCAGAAAAAAAGGTGAATACACTCAAGGAAGAAGGTCTCAAACATTAAAAAGAAGTGCACAAGCATCAAAGAAACGTATGACTTAAAATTAATTTTTAAAGTATACTTTAACTTCTGAACTTGGAAAAAAATCTCTTCACCAAAAAAGTATATTCCGCAGCATCGCTTACAAAACTAAACTCCTTGCTGTTTACTAACTCTGTAACGTTTCAGGTGAACTTCTATGTACACCTGAATGCATCGCCAGATATAGATTCACAACCCAAATCAAAATGCAGTTGGATTCCATTGTGATTGCATCCAACCACAGTTGTTGGATGCAATCACACTGTTGTCATTCAATACAATTTGATACATGACTTAACAATTTGCTTTTCTTGCTTTTAGTTGCTCAGCTGCGGAATATACTTTTTTGGTGAAGAGATTTCTTTCCAGGTTCAAAGGTTAAAGTATAGTTCAGCTTTAAAAATTAATTTTAAGTCTTGTCCGTTTCTTTTTGATGTTTGTAGACCTCTTTTTAATGTTTGGGCATATTCACCTTTTTTTTTCTGCCCCTTCGGGACATTTTTCCAATAAATTAGTACGGTACATTACTTTTTGTTAGGCCAAAATTTCTTATTGAATAAATTTTAATTTTTTAAAAATTTCAGCTACTTTAACATTGAATAAAATCTGTTCTAGAAAAGATTTTTCAAAACGGAAAAAAGCACCTCCGAAATTTTCAGTCGCACAACAATGTCAGAAAAGTTTATCAATTTTAAGCAAAAATTGAAAATTCTATAAATTGTCTAACATGTAAGAATATCGACATTTATTTTTCATTACAATACGTTTACAGTAAGACGTAGCTCAACGTGTTATACTCTAGATTGTTTGGCTCATTAAGATGAATCGACTGGTATCATCCACGTTGAAATCTAAGCAATATTGACCGACTTATTAAATTTCGAATGTGCCATTTATGCAAATTTTGCGGTTTTTGGCACTTTGCCAAGCCCCACTGTAATTTCGCGAAGCCAAATTTTTTCGACATCATAGACTCACTCCAGCAGTCATTTAAAAATAGTTCAAGTAAATTGGCCCAATGGTTCCTCAGAAACATTACCGACAGCACCCATTCTAATGTTAAATGAAAGTATCAAGTACTGTATATTATTGGTAGCGCTACCGATGATTATTTCAAGAACTTTAGAGGCTAAGAGTTTAAAGAATTTAATTTCTCAAAATCTTTTTATGCTTATAAATCTTAATATCATTTCTCTATATTGTCTAGATCAGCGGTTCTCAACCAGTGATACGTCAGAGATGACTGGGGGTACATGTATACAGACTTGACTTCCTATTTGTATACAAGACATATTTTTGCTGGTGGTACTGAAATTTTTGAATTTTGAGTTTGGTGGTAAGTATTTATGAAAAGATTGAGAACCGTTGGTGTAGATTATCAAGAATCTACTGTATTGCTATATATACTGTATATGCAGTACTACTATAGTAAATTTTTGTTTAGAGAACGAATGAACAAATTATGTCTCGCTATAAAGTTTTCAATCGTTTTGCATAATCTCAAGTTTTTTTAAACAAACAAAATAGTTTTAAATTATAATTGGATATTAAGAATTTACTATGCAAAACAATTATTTATTGCATTAATAAGCAACTTTATTGATAGATTATTTATAATTTTTTTTTCAACAAAACACTTATCAAGATATAATATTTTTAACTGATAAATATTTTTATCAATTCTCTCTAGTGGCCGGCAAAATAATTACTCTATTTTAAACTTGGTTTTCAATAAGAAAAGATTTGGTCATGCATGATTTAGAGCAACTGATATACATATAGATAAGTATTCAATAAAAAAATTATATTTTTGAAAACATTTTTTAAAGCAGATTTAAATTTGATTTATAAGTTATACATCAATAATAATACTTCCGTTTATATTTTATTCTAAAATTAATATTTAATTATCTATACAGAACTTAAATTCATATAAGAATCTCAAGTCAAGTAATTTTTTCTTGCCTTATAGTCTATGCGGAAATTGGAAAATTTTGTTTTATAAAAAAATCAAAAATTTTTGCGAATAGTACTAGAGTTTTGCTTATTCGTGTCGGATGTTCGTTTCTTAATCTCATTTTGTCTTTTCAATATTTTAAAACATTAGAATCTTCCCCAATCTGCTTAGACATAAGACAGAAAAGTATAACTAAATTATTAAGGCAAAGAATAAAACAACATGCAAATCGAATTAAAGTTCCTAATTTGAGACTGATCAGTAACAGTTCGAGATTCGCATATTAATGCGAGGAGGGAACTTCTTTACTATACTTGAAAATATATAAGAATTGAGTTTTATACTGCGAATAAAAAAAAACATAATAAAGTAATTTTGAACTTCGATATCTTATTTCATCATGCATCATACAAATTGCGCTGGAGTTGCTGATGCACAACCCCGACACGGTCAAGATTACTAAATAAAGGTTAAAGTTTATTGAAACTCACGATAGTTTCGGCGATTTCCTTCGTTAATTATGCAAAACTTCAAATAAGCTACCGATCCCATTACTGTATTTAATGGTCGGCCCATCGTATGTCGAAGAATCGCTTCACCAAGCGACCATTAAGAAAATGCAGCACAATCTTTAAAATGAAGAAGATTAAAAGCATAAATTTTGATAACTGAATGTTTCTATTAATATAGACGATCCGTACATAATAATTCTCAATAAGATGAATATTAATAATATGGAAAAAATTGTAACCTTCAATGTTTGTCCTACATAGCAAAAAATTAAAAAGTTCAAAAGTGTGCTTGACCTATCTTATAAGAACTGAAATACCTTTTGTTAATAAAGGTCAAACTAAAACACACATTTTTAAATACTACAAATTAAATTTTATATACTAATTTATTAAGTGAATTATTAAACTATTTGTCCAGTAATTCAATACACTCGAGACGTAAACTTTTATGAAAAAATTTAGATAATGATAAAATTTGAATATTTTTCATGAAAAATACTGAAATATGCAGAGATGTCGATATATTTCAATATTTTAAAGGGTTCCGCCAGTCTTATAAGAAATTCTTAGCGAGGAAGGAAACGTAGCTGAAAGATTATCTATACAAAAGGATTATCTGTATTGAAAAACATCGAAAGATCTCATAATGCATTAATGTCCCAGTAGAGGTTATGTTCAGGCTATATATCACTGAAACCTACAAGTTTGCTATAATTTTCAAATTAAAATATTTTTCGTGAAGGTGATTAGGAATCTTTTTATTTAATATATTCAAGATAACAAATATAATTATTGAATTAGCAAAAATATTTTTGATGTATATTAAAAAAAAAAATTAATTATTGTATCACAGGCATCCAAAAAACATATTGAATCTCATAATTTGTATAGTTGGAAATAAATTTGTTCAAATATCAGCAATTATTTTTGGCATAAACAAAAAAAAAGCAAATGAATAATTCACAATAAAAGGTAAATGTTAACTACAAAAATCAAATATGAAACAAATCTATTCAATTAATAATACATTCACCATTAATGTATTAATTTTTAAATATGTTTATGTATTTGTTCTGGATTTTAAAAATAGAAATCCAATTAGTTTTGTAGAATGGAAAAACAAAAAAAAAAGAAACATTAAAATTTAACAAAGTTTTGTATATCTACATTCTAAAATAGAAAACTATTAACTGCAGTACAAAGAAACTAAAACAAAATTCTTAATATTTTACACAAACGAAATTCTCTTTCTCTCTTTCTACACTATATAAATGTTTTTGGATTTCTTCAGCATAAGGATTATATTCAGTGGTGACAGAATAATTTAACTTGGATGAATTTCATTGGAAATATATTATTCAGAGGGCTTTTCATATAAATCAAAGAATAAAAAAAAATAAAGGAAGTGTTATTTTAAAATTTAATAGAAAATATAATTTAATTAAAACTTGATCTTTTACTAAATTAACTTTATAAATTTTGTAGTTTATGATATAATTATAATATATTATTTTGCGCTAATAAAAAAAAATTTTGGTAGCTATATAATTTTTTTAAATTACCGTTGATTTATTTTAAAAAATTTTTACTATAAAAGCTTACCTTAAGCATTACATTTGAATATAGCATGAATATAAAATTTATATTAGATTAACTGCTAAGAAATCAATACACATATAATAAATAATTTTAGGTTATTATTGATATGGTTTGATGCTTAGATTATTTATCTGGCATCTTGGTACTGACTATCATTCATTTACACAATTTACTTGATCAAATTGGTTCTAAGTATGAAATAGAGCTTAAATATATAAATAGGTATCAAAAAAAATTATCATTCTTTATGCAGTTATATACATATAATAGATAAAAATCAAGTTATGTTATGTTATATGAAATATGAAGTACGAAAATATAGCACTATTTTCATTAAAATAATCTTTTTTTTTTAATTTTTATTACAATAAACTGCATTTAAAACAGTATTCCATTATTGTTTTATTAGGGATGTAAAGATATATTTTAAGCTTGAAAATATTATTCAAATATGAAGCTTATGTAGTGTACAATCACACTTCAGAAATTCATTTATCTTTTTCTGACCAAGATATGTAAAATATTCCCCAAGAGTTTTATAAATTCTTATCTATATAAGAATCAGTTTTGCTGCACTGCATTATTTAGGAGTAATAATGAAAAACAGCATTTTGATCATGGAGATTTTTATTCTCTTCTATCTTATCTCATTGATTGGGATTATAATATTAAATTAATAGAATTCTAATGTATACAATATTGGACATTTGCTATATGCATAACATGTACATTTTAATTTTTTATATATTTTTATATATTTATTTATTTAACATTACAGTTTATACATAAAAAATAACATATATAGTAATTTTGCACTTTTGCTATGATTAATTTTATGACAAAAAAAGTGTGATGAATGATTATTATCATTAAATAATTATACTATTGTATTTTTGAAATAATTTTTTTTTTTAGATTAATTTTGAAAGAAGTACATCTTTCAACAAAATTATAACTGTTTCAGTAACATCAAAATAAAAATAATTACGAATTTAACAAATAATAAAAATAAAAAAATTAAACTAAATAATAATATGCATTGTATAAGAAGCTGGCATACTTTTCATTGTCATACTAGTTTGTTTATTGTAATTACTTGAAGTACAGAAAAAAATTTAGAGATCTGACCTATATTTATAAGGAAATAGCTTGTGAAGAAAAATACCTCAGGAAACTAAAGGGAACTGCCCAGAATATATTAAAAAATATATATATTTTCTAACTAAAAATATACACATTAGTATAATCATTCTTTTAAATTATCTTAAAAAAAATATGATTTAAATTTTTTATTACATCATCTCCTTAGAAAGATATTACCCTATGTTATAAAATTTTCCCTAAAAATAGAAAAGATTAAACAAAAATTTAGGATAATTCAATGCCATAAAAAAATTATAATAGGTTTCACAATGAAACTTTAAACAAATACAAAAAAAAATATATATATATATATATATATATATATTTAGGACAAATGTTATATTTGGTTAAAACTCCTTATAATACATATATAGATAAGGAAATGCTAATTAAAACTTTTACTTTCTTGTTTTGTTTCTCAAATCTTTTAAACACATCTAGTTACTGTTTGAGATGATATATTCCTCTATTATAAGATTTTCAGATAAAATTTATATTTTTCAATAGCATTAATAATTAGAAAATAATTATCTTAAGAAATTATTAATTAAAATACACTTGAAATTTTTAATTTATTTCTAGATATAACTTATATTAAATTTGAATATTAATATATATTATAAATCAATAATAAATTCATTATAACATGATGGATGTGGTTTTTACTTTAATATCTTATGTATTTAAAAAAATGAAATTTTAAAATTGCATAAGATATTTTTATATTTTGCAATAGTTAATATATAATCAATAATTTTCTGACATACATATATAAAATTTTTAATGCTTAAAACTCTGCTAAATAATAGTGCAAAGCATAATATTGGTTAAATGTTTCATATTGAAGTAAATTAGTATTGAAAATTAGCATTGCAATAAATGTTCATTTTTCAAAAGTACATGAAAAATTACTAAAAGTCATGAAACATAATTCATTACAAACATTACTTACAATAATATAGAAATTATTCATTAAAAGAAAAATATTATTAATTCGTTATAAATAATTAATGTAAAATCAAATATATAATTTTTTTATGCTATTAAAGAGAGATATAAATTTATTTAAAAATTAATTAACTTTTAATATTTTATTTGATTAAATAAGATTTAAGGATAAATTAGAATTTAAATTTATATCTTTTATTATTTTTATTCAGTAGAGATCTTTTCCTTTAATAAACAAGATCAATAATTAATAAAAAGTCCTTCCTCTTTATAAGTTTTATTGCACTTTATAAATAGGTTACACAGTAAACAGGTTGAATATTCATTTAAATATATCACTTAGTTAATCAGCTAATCTTTAAAAGCTAAATTAGAGTTTAACTATTAAATTAAATTACAATTTACAATTTTATATATTATTTATTTTCTGGACATTGGTTTGCTCTCTCTGCCTGTATTAACAATTTAAACTATCGATTTATTGTAGGAAATCACGCGATTTCCTTTCTGACATTACATTCTTTGATACAGCAGCAACATGACTTTTTTAGAAATAACTCATCTCGTTGAGGGTAAATTATTATCGACTATGCTAATCTCGTATTTAATGCTACTTTTTATATTTAAATAAAAAGTAAATATATAAAAAAAAACAAGATATTACATACATTATATGATGGGGTTGTTCGGAATCTAGATGTCCTAACATAAAATCTTGTAGTTCTGGTTGTACAGAATTATAGGTTATGTGATAAAGGAGATTGACCTTACGCTGGATATTGACCCATGTCCTAATTGAAAGGTTAAAGAGAGGGCAGATTATCTGTCCGTTCCGACAATGATTTTCTGTTTTCTTGGTCAGAGATTTCTCTTTATTATATTTTTTTTTGTAATTGGACATGCCTTCGTTCTCCTCCTCAAGCTATCAGTTAGCATCTTTCCTTATCCGAAGCTGCTCAGTTTTAATTGCAACACACATGTATATACAGCATATATATATATAACTTATTCGAATAGTTTTTCCTTACATTCTTCTCTAAAATTTCCTCCTCTTTACCTCGAGCATATTTGAACTCTTATTGCATATCAGTAATCATGTATAATAAAATATATAGAATGATGTATTATATTATAAATCGCATTATTTTTTAAGAAATCATTTTATAATGCGTTAACTATATGATAGCCTGTTAAATCACATCACATAAAAGGAAGCATGCACGTAATGAATTTTTTTAAGATCCACAAAACATTTTACTAAATTGTAGCATGCTAGGAAAAAAATCTCTTTATCACGTCTTACTAAAGAAACACTATTTTTATGTTTCGTTACACTTAAGTCATGAAAGTTTGCATGTGTTTTTCTTTTCATCTTATACATTTTAACTACTGACGATGTTGCATGTCACTCTCGTCAGTTTGTCACATGTCTTACTTATTTAGATACGTGCAAAACTACTTTTAGGTTTTCGAGTTTATTCAAAAAAAAAAAAGAAAAAAATGGACAAAATCTAATAAACATTCAAAAATTTTATCTTTACATTCTGTATAAATTATATTATTAACCATTTTATTTTTCAACTAAAACATTACAAAACTGTTACTTATAAGGAAATTTTTCTATCCAGTCAATGACGTAAACACTTCATTCATGCAGATAACATTCGACATTTTATGCGTGGCTGATTTGAAATGTTTCATATTTGCTGGAATTTATTATAATTACAACTAACATACTTTAAAGGTTTGTAGATCTTTCCAATATTTATCGACAAAATCAAATTTTAGTTTTATTAAATATCGAATTTTGATATTTTGTAATTAAAAAAACAAAATGTATATTTTATAGTTAAAAATATTTTTAATTAAAATTTTATTTCAAATATTTACTTTCGTAATAATTAAAAATTAATCTTTATGCAGTTGAACAAATAATAATTTGTTTATTAATCTTCTTACATAAAAAACGTTCATTAATGATAAATCATCAGAAGTTTTATGATTATAAAATAAATAATTGATTATTTTGGATAGAAAAGATAATTACATTTATTCTAAATTATATACTGTATATCTTTTTTTTTTTTTTAATGTAATTAATTATTAAATTTATTTATTTTTGTTAAAGCTTATAATAACAATTTTATACAATTTAAAAAATAAATTAAAAATTTAAAAAGTGTCAAGATTTAATATAATAATAATAATTATTATTATTATTAATTTTTTCTTGAGAGAGAGAGAAAATTGTTTATTAATTTAAATATATGCATACAAGTCAGTAAATAACTTTGAGCATCTGTAAATTAAAAATTTAATTTTATTCACCATTTTAATTAAAACTTTTTCATATAACAGCATTCATTTTTTTACTGGCTTCATTAAGAAATAAAATTTTAAATTTGTTGTTCAGAAAAATAATATATGTATAATAAATACAGCAATTGGAATTTTCTTAAATTGCATAATTACAAAATTAAAAAAATTATTTTCTAAAATAATCCAAAAATTTTTATATTCATTACATGAATATTAAAAAAATTATAGAATTTTTCTGAAGTTTTATAAGTAAACTAGGAAATTTTCAATGTTTATATTTAGAATTTTATTCCATATGTGAACTAGTTTATTATGTATGTTCATATATATATATATATATTGTATATCGATTACAAAAAAATAAAATATATACAGTAACATATATGATATCATTTTTCTTTTTAACTTGGGATAAAAATCAGGTATTAGAGCACACACTACCTACTACATCCTTTATAGTGACATAGATCTTGCCATGTTTTTTTTTTTTATTGCCATTATTGTGCAATAGTGTGTTGGATATTTCTTATACTATAGTTCCCTTATACCATCTTTAACATAAATAAATTGTGTTAATTTCAAGATTAAAATCCAGGTTTCCGATTATACAGTAGTTGTAACTCTAATTATTGAAACAGATAAGCTTATTATGTCTATGTTGCTTTTTAATGAATAAATGATCTAGATAATTGTTACAAAAAACATAATTGTCTTTATTAAAACAAAAATAATTTCTTTATTTATTTATTTTCCTGTGATCTAAATATAAATACTGATATATATAAGTATATGACAACTAACCGTAATTAAAAATTTAAAATTCATAACATGATTTAGACTGGTTTTGCGCTTTTATGCTGTAACTATTAATTCAAAACATATAAAAATAAAATTACGGAACTGTATATCAAATTTCCTTCAGAGATCAACCACAGGTCAGTTGTCCCTGAAACAACAATGTGACCTTTGTACAGTACTACTTTTAGATGTCCTTCTGTATGACTTTTTCCTGTTTCTTAATGTTAAAAGTTAATAAGTAATCTTTCACCGACTTTAATAATTTTACATAAAAAAATAGCGCATAATCTATATATATATTAATATTACATAATTTTATTGTTTAAAAATCTGTGTTTTGTCGTAACTTTTCAAAGTTACAATGATGAGAAAAAGGTAGAAATTTTATATTTAAAATTATTCATACTTATCCTTGTTAGGGGAAAAACTTATAATTGAGTATTATTAAAATTAGAAAAATAATTTATGTTAATTTGTATTAACATATAATTAACATAACATTATCATATGTACTTTTATTAGTTTAAAATCGATATATTTTTTTTTTTTTTTTTTTTTTTGACATTTTCTATAATTTTAGAAACAATTATTATATGTTTATAGATACATAATGTTAAATAAAAGAAACTGTAAACAATCGAAATGTCGAAATCGTTTTTAATTGTCTACCTGATAAATATCAGAAAGTAAAAACAATCGATCTAAAATTGGAAAATCGAGTAGGAGCAATTTTATAAGGCAATTTCCGCATTAAAATATAAAGTAGCACTCGTTTCTGCATAGATAATCACCATTCAAAAATGCGCTAAATTATCAATAATAATAATAATTTATTAACAATAGGCAAAAGTTAATTTTCGAAAATATTTTTAACCATTGTCGATAACACGTTTTCTTTAACAATTTTAAATCGATTGCGGTTATATAAATAGATCAAGAATCGTAAGCGATAACAATATAAAGAGATAAATGAACTGACACTTGTTCTAATTTCCAGGATCTTACTTCTATAACGTCCTATTTTTTGAATTGCTGCCATCGATCAGAATTAAATTGCATATTGTCGCATGAGTGATTCTTCAGAGTCTGCTTCATATTTATGTCAACTAGGAAGAAAAATGTCTTGACTATAGGTTTCTGTGCTTTCAGCATAATATTCTTTTTTAGTTTGATCACCGACTATAGCACTATTATAAAAATATCATTGTTAAGTGTTCTGTTGTGAAAGTGGAATATTTTAATTTATGGTTCCGTGAAGAAAATTTACTATTTTGTTTTTTGTCATTTATAAATTATAAAATGCATAAGTATTGTTAAATTTGATATATTTATAGGTGTGAGATAAAGAATTGTATATTATAGATATTATTATCCTCTTTTATGCTTCTTTATAACATAATTATACATTTAAACCACTTTTTAAATATTTGATGATAATTTTTATTATTTAATATAATAAAATTCATATTTCTTATTAGTAAATAATAATAAATATAGGCCTACATACATGTTTCAGCTAGAATACAGCAAACATATAAATAAATTTAAATGTTTAAATTTTTTTGTGTTTTATATATTTTTAATAATTAAACATAAATATTTAAAATATATTTATCGTATTTTAACTGATTTGGATGCATTTTATGTGTATTTTCATGAAATAATAATTGTTAAAATTTAATTTTAAACTGTTTATCGTATTTTTCAAGGAAAGTAAAACTAGTAGATACGTTCATAGTAACAATAATAATAATAAAATCAGTTAAAGTATCGCTCAAGAAATGTTTGTGATTTATAAAAATTATTAAGATTTCAAGAAGTTCGAATAAGTTTATTTAATTTTTATATTATTAAATTGAATTTTTTGCTATTTCATTAAAAATTATTTTACGAGATTGATTAAGTTGAGTGAAAGTGGCTACGAAATGAGTTCAGTATTAAACTATGCCATTATCCTGGAGGATCAATTATGTTTAAAAAAAAAGGAGGAAAAATGATAAAACTGTATAAATGGAATGTAGATCACGTACAAATATTCAAAACTGCATGAATCTCTTTTACTTAAAAGTTATCAAAATTTATATTAAAAACAATATTTTTTAAATGCATTCTTTTCATAGTATATTTATCTCTCTCTCTATATATATATATATATATAGATATATAATATTCTAGATTGAAATTTCCTGTAAAATTATTTATAAATATAGAACAGAGTTTATATCTTGATTTGTAGAATATTTATGCGCTTTATTTTAAGAAAGGTTCAAACTTATTGAAGTGTGATAGATGAAAGTAGCTTTTATACTAAAAATTCAGGTCAACCTTTTATAAAATTTATAACTATTTTTTTTTTAAAAAAAGAGACAATTTAACATATTTTATAAGTTTTATAACAAAAATTATTATTATTTTTTTTAATTGATTAATGATTTAACAGAAGTTTTGAATATTGTAAATCGATTTAATGTTAGTTTTAATAAATCATTTTGTTAATAACTTTAAGTATATAATGTTAAAATAAATGAACAAAACTATATATTTAGTGTAACAAAAATTAATTCTAGTGATAAAGAAATCTGTGGTTGTTTCACAAGAAACCCAAGCAGCTGGAAAAATTTAAATATCTAATATCTCTAATAATAATTATAAAGCAATTTTTTGATTGAAGCATATGCTTTAAAATCTACGCGACCGTTTATTTCATTAAGTTTTCATTAAAATTTTGCAATTTTAAATAACGTTACTTTACCGAAAAAGATTTTCTAAAAACTCAACCCATATACATACTTAAATCTAGAACTTAGATAACTTTGTGATATTAAAAAAATATAAAAAATATCTTGTTTTTCTAACTGAAATACTGGTTATAAAAATTTATTTCAGTACATAACAACGAAAACAATATTAAAAATTTATTATTGGTAATAAAAATGATGCATGCTTTGTTATCATAATTGTTATGGATGATGTTTCACATTCACAGCATCACTTTCGATACTGTTATAAGAATAAATGTAAGTCGAATAAATTAGAAAGGAAAATAACCTACTTACCATTGACGTCGTTAAAATCTACCATCCACACAACTTAGTCACACTGAACCCACAGTGGTCCATAGAGAACTGAACGAAGCGAATAGTGTAAAGCCACTGACCTCTTTAAGTTAAATATGGGCTGTACCGACCCAAATATACACTATCTCAATCCCCAATGAAAATGTTGAGATTAAACCGAGGAAAAATGGATCCAAGCCGAGGATATATGGGTCAGGAGCAGTAGATGCTCATTTGGTACAGCTGCGTGTCTAATCTGCGCCAATATGTCTGATGCACAGGTAAATGTGTGAATATGCAACTTTCGATTTTAAAATGGGATTTTATATATTGTCAAATATATGACTGCGTGGGTTCGTACAAAATTTAACGATGGGCTTATCTAATAATCTTCTTATTGGATCTTTTTCGCTGAAGACCCTACGCGTTGCATCTGACGTAGACATAACTAGGCAATTATACAAATATTCTTTAATGACACGAATGAAATATTTGCATAATTTGTTATTAGGAATTTTGTCATTTAACATAAAAATTCTTAAAATTATTGCACTGTTAAATACTGTAGTGTTAAACGTATAAACAAGTTTATCAGAAAATCATGCTTAATTTATATTTATAAAAAACATACAATAATTAAAAACGAGATTTTAAATAATTGATCGCAGTGCGAAAGTTATACGGTGTAAAAAGTTCGATAACCTCGCGAAAAAAAAAAAATAGAAAAAAAGGTTTTATTCTCTCATTTAACAATTTTGTTTTCCACAAAATTGAGGTTATCGTCCGGAAAATGCTATTCTATTCCTCATTCTTGTTTCCTCTCGTTTTAATGAGGATAAAAGTATAATTCTGAAGTTGCAGATGTAATTGAAAATTTCACTTATCGTAAATACGATTAAATTTATCGTTGAGTGTATTATTCATATTTATACTTCCTATCTGTTACATGTTATGTTAACCCATCCAAAATTTAACGAGTAATATATTAGTTTTCTTTTAATATATATTTAAAGAAATTAATAATAATAATAATAATAAAATATAACAAATTCACTGAGATCAGTACAATAAGCAAGAATAAAAACGAGAATTATTACTTGTTGTAGAGATTATATTGTAAATTTGTTATTAAAGTTAGGTCAAACATGTATTAAATGACCTTAATTTAATTAATTACTGAGAATCTCTTTAATTAAATAATCTATTAATAATTTTAATAGCATGGATAATACTTTATCGAAATTAATGCTTCAAATTGCATTATACTTAAGCAAAAATGCATAACAGTAATAAAGGTCGTCATTCAAGTTTAAGTTTGTTTTCAATAAGATGATAAAAAAAATCTATAAACGTTTAAATTAGCTTTCAACAAATTTACCTTTTAGATGTTTTTTTTCGGTATTAAAAACTCTTGCAAAGACTTTTTTATCTTCCAAACCAGGTGGGAATATAACAACATCCTTTCAAAGTAACACAAACATTAAACCAACTGAGAATTGCTCAATCAATTGAAGTTTAGTAAATCAAAACTGATCATTCCTAAACATAAAAACTCGTTTAAAATTGAATCATATTTTTATATAAAAAACTATTTTTATATCCCGGAAAAACTGCTTTCATCTGATACGACTATTAAAAAAAAAACAAGTAATTGTTTGATTTTGGTCTATTTAAATGCAGTCGATAAAATTTTCTGCTGTAAAATATAACAAAAATAATTAACCAAGATATTCATTTATTTTTAGTATACACAGGTATATACTGAAATCATTAAAATGTGTTTACGTAATATTTTATTCTAATTTATAAAGAAATAATTTTATTTTCTTTCTATTTTAACAATTTGTTTAATTACATCCTGGAAAGTTTTCAATTAAATGTATATTTTTTTTTTTTTTTTTACTAAAGGAATTAATATTTGTAATTTTTATTATTAAAAGTTATTTTAATATTAATGAACAAAATTATTTATAAATTCAGATGCATTTGTGATTATTGAAATAACAGTAAATTAATATTTTTTATATATATTTTTTATGCAAATGTATAGGAAATTATTATAATTTTTCCGGATAATTGATTTAACAGATTTGAATCATTTTTAAGATATATTACCGAACTTTTTGTTTTTCATTATCATATCATTATCTCTAGCTCTCCAGATTTATCTCAGATTGAGTATTGACAAAATTTCCTTTCTTCTATCTTTTTATGTTGTCATCAAATCTTTTCTTTCCTTTCAATTCGCCATCTATTCTTTTCTAATGCTCTTTGTCTTCCTATTCCTTATCCTCCTTTTATGCCTCATTTTCTCAATTTTTATCAACCGACGTTCTTTCCCATTATGTGTTTGATAGCATTTTAAAGCTCTGCTGTCTATCCAATTAATGTTTTAATTGTTTACTTAACTGTTTCTTCTGTAATTGATCAGAATTAACACATGTTTAATTCAAAAATAAAACCCAAATTCTCAAAAACACGACAAAAAAATAAAACAACCTTGAAAAGAAAATACCAGGGAGTATACAAAAGAATGAGGGTGTAAAAAGAACGTCTCCTTGACATAGAAGGCGTAGAAGAATCAAACAAAAATAATGATTAAGTTCTGTTTAAGGTCAGTTTTCTTTCTAGAATGTGACATTAATGAGAAAAATGCCTCATCTTTTCCTTCTGTCATATTGTACATAAAACAGTTACCTTTCTGTAATGCAACAAAATAATAAACATAAACCACTATCGAATAAAATAAACAAAAATATATATGAATAATATACGTAAATACATACATATCTTTTTAAATATTTAATACTGATAATTAGAAAAGTTAAATGTGTTTTCTAATAAAAGATAATTTTACAAAAAAAATAAAAAAAAAATTAATTGTTTCACCTGGAGTTTGTAAGAAATTTAATGACTGCGTGAGAAATTATTCTAATTTGAGAATTAAAAATGGCTAATGGTTAGTTTAAATTTAATTTAAATGAATTTTTTATACATATATACAGTATATAAATATATCGAATTAGTCGAGTTATTTTGGTATTATTACTTAAAAAAATATTATCTATCTCTGGGATTATTTACAAGAACTTATTTAAATAAATAAATCATTTTTAAGATATAATAGTTTAATTACATTTAAACATGGTATTATATCAGATACGTAAACGTTATGAAAAAAAATAATAATAATAAAATTAATCTGATTTAAATAATATAAATTTCTCATGATTCAATTAAACAAAATTAAAAATAGTTATTTATAAATATCTTTAAACTTTTCCAAGACTGATTCACCAAGGAATTTTTTAATGAAATTAAATTTAAAAATTAGGTTTCTACGTAAGCTATAGGAAATAAAAAAAAAAAAAAGTTGAAGATAAAAAACTTATAAAAATTATATTCTGCTATAATCATATTAATATTTATATATAATTTTGTTAAAAATATTTAATGTAATTAAAATATTTAATAAAAAATATTTCAAATCTGTCACGTGTACTTAGTCGGAAAAAATAGATTAAAAAAATAATATAAAAATACGTTTAGAAAAATACCTAAACTTTTAAAATATTAAATAAATAATTGTATTACGGTATATTTTATTCATCATAATCAAATTTTTCATTATTTTATTATGAATTTCCTATAAATAAAATATTTTTCAGATACTTAATCATGTTTTAAATATTTAATTATGTTTTTATATAACCCGAGCAAATACATAAAAGCAAGTATAAAATAAATTATTTAAGCATATTATATCGAGAGTTAATAATAATAATATAAATATCTCAAAATAATAAATTATTATTATTATTTGTATAATTAAATAAAATTTTATAGCTTACAGTAAAAATAGTAACATTTTTTTGACTCCAAACTTTTAATTTACCTTCATTCAAAAATTATACTTCAGAGAAGCATAGTTTTTTTAACATAAAATATATGAATATTTTTTTAGGTGTTAAAATTGGATTAAGTCGATATTTATACTGCATTATGTTCCTATTTTGTCTACGAATTAGTAGGTTGTAAGTAAAAATACTTAAGTTTGCATTAAAAAAAATGAGATGAAAAATGTAGAACTTTTGTAGGAGTTAGAAAGTGTGATAACAGATTGGTAGAATGTTAGAACACGTATTATGTTTTTTTCTTAATAAAGATACCCGCATGATGATAAATTTGAATTTGTTTTTGTTAAAATGCATGAAAATAAAATTATCTTCACTGGTTATAAAATTTTTCCTTTAGTTAGTGCAAAGTAGAAGGTTATTATTATTATTGAATATATGGTATGTTTTTTTTTTATGTTAGTAACTTGAATATAATGTGGAAGTTCAGCGACCGCGGCGATTTCCGCTTGTAAAGCTAGTTCTATTTTGTTTGTGTTGTATTTTCTCGTTTAAAATATCTTCCCAGATAATCAGGAAACAGGTCACTATCCATTGTGTCAGTCACGATTGGCCTTACGTATTAATGGGAATATTGCATATCCGACTGTCCTATATAACGCGCATCTTTAGGTCAGTAAATATGATCTTGAAATTTATATAAATTGCATTGTAGAAGTAGATGAAAAACTAATTCTATTGTCTGTCGGGATATATATATAAATATAACATAATTGTTCTTGTTTCTATAATAATAATCTTTGAGCACTTTTTCCATATTCGCCAGGTACGAAAGTGAAGAAACTGATTTTTGTCAAGTGTATATGTCAAGTGTGTAACATATATTCAATTCGAGCGATTATGCTGAATGTATTTTTTTTTTTTTTTTATGTTTCAATCATGAATCATGTTTAAGAATTTCCGTGTCCTTAATATTCCATTAATTTATTTCGCCTTGACGTTTTTTTAAAACAATTATAGCATTACCGAAACTTAAAATTATCGAAAATGTCGTAAATGTAAAGAAAATGATGTAAATAAACATTAAAATAATATATTTAACATTAAAAAATTCTCTTTAATTGTTTTTATATTTAAGACACTTTTGATGCAAAAATGTAAAGTTAAGATTTTAAATGTAAAGCGAACATAAAAAAAATGTTATAAATGTAAATCCGTTGCTATAAATGATCAGATATTGCATACGTCATCATAAAGGTAACGCATCAATACATTTACATCTGCAGCAACATTTATGTCGTTGAAGTTAACAGCATTAAGTTTTCGTTTACAGTATCGCATTTATATTACTATTTTAAAAAAAAGAAGAAAAAACAAAAAACATTATTTATTGTTTAACCAAGCAATTCATTTCAATGATAGCATTGTTACAGAAGTTATCTAAGGATAACTGTCTCGACATAAATTTATATTAAGATAAATTAAGTTTAGAAAACAAAATAATCACCGAAAACAAATTAGTGAGTCTTAAAATTTTAATTTTGAATTAGTTTTTTATATTTGTAAAACACCACACACATACACACAAACACACACACACACACACATAATTATTCTTTAGCATCTTAATTAACTAATTTTGGAATCCAATTTGTGTAAATTAAGTTTGTTTTATCAGATTACTAGCTGTTTAGATTTTCCCATTAAGAGACTTTTAATTATTCCTATGGAAATTTTATTATTCAAATACACCAATAAAATATCGAAACTTGGATGAATGAAGAATTAAATGTCATAAATATGATAACAGTTGTAAACTAACTAAAAGTTGTAGAAACTTTTTTTACGAAAAGTTAAAATTTGTAGTAAATTTCCCGGAAAAAAAATTAATGAGATTTTTCTTAAAAATATCATAAAGATAATTATTATTTTAAAAAAGTTAAGTCTTCATTAAAATATTTTAATAGCATTAAAATCGAAAGAAAAAGCTTAAATCTTAATTTAATTATTTTTTAAACTAATAGAGAAATAAATAATTAAAGATAATTGAATATCTTTTTGATTATCTGTATCGAGTTTAATTGCCTCGAGGATATTATTTTTGGAAAGTTGTTGGTATTATACAAGAATTTACTCACTCAGTTGTGAAAATGTATATACCGATTTTTTTTCCTTTATCGTTAGAGAGCTATTATTTGTTTTACGGAAAATCCCTTAAAAGGAAAGCTTCAATAATAATAAATGATAATGAAAAGTTTTATTCTTTTCTTGAATGGATAATAAGTTCGCCTTTAAGAGTTTTCCTCCTTTAATGGAAAACTCAATTTAAAAAAATATATCTCAATTTAGCGATTGCCAAATTGCCAACGATTTGAATCATCATTTCGACTACTGTAATTTTAAATTATCTATTATTCATATTTTATTGCTTAATATAAACTAAGAGTTTATATTGCTTTGATCCACTTAGAGAGTTTTGTTGCTTAAGAGATCCACTTAAAAAAATTCTTTTGTGCAATAAATTCCTCCTTCTTTATCTTATTTTCAAAGTTTAAGAAATAATAATAATAATAATTCATTAATAATGTGGGTTTGTAGTCATTTATTTATTATAATTATTATTGTTATTATTATTATGAAGGTAAAATTCATCAAAAATGCTATTACAGTAACAACTCAAACACCATTATAATAAAAAAAAAAAAAAAAACAGTAACTTTCATCTTGCTAGGAAAAAATTAAGAAAGTATTACCATACATCTTAACTTTAATTTTATTATTATTTTTTTTTACTTTTACGATAATTTTTTTATTTTTAATGCAGTAAAAAAAAAAAATAGAGATCTTTTAATGATACTTTCGCATTTAGAAACATTAAAATTTGAATTAGACAAGATAAAATTCTTGTAGAAATGGAAATAAATTATAGCTACTAAAGTCGAGATAATCTTTTATTCATTTCTTCTATTTCTGTTATAATTTATTTAAAAAATAAAATTATTTATACGTGATTTAAATTCGAGATAGCGAGTTAATAATAATATTAATAGAGATATCATGCTAAATGATTTTGTAACCGACTCACTGCAGAGTACATTTGCATCTTCACTTGGAGTATTTATTTTTAAACTTAAGTTGTTGTGTTTAAACATTTGCAGAAATACTTTTAATTGTTTTTTTTAACAATTCTTCAGTTCTGTTTTTGACAAAATGGTAATAATTGGCTGTTATGAAAGGCGTATCGCGTCGCATCCGGCAGCGCGGCGTCGCTTATATAGTAGGCTTTTTTAATTAATTAAATGTATATACTGTATACACATACGTCCCCGGACCATGATATAGAGATCGACTAACACGAATCTTTAAATCAACGATTCGTGTTAGTCCATCTGTACATCGTGGTCGTAAGACAGTATATATTTTATGTAGTAATAATAAAATTTGAGCAAAGTAAAATATTGATTTATAATAAATTTACGGTGTTCTTCTGCTTGATAAATAGTCAAAAAAATTTTTAATTAAAAACTTTTTTTAAATAATAAATTTTTTTCCATATAGGGCATATTGGAGTTGAAATTTTGCAAATATATATTCATTTCATCATTGTGTTCTTATTATTTAAAAAAGCTTGCTATGTAGGCGACGCGGCGCTACCGGATACGATGCGACATGCATTTCATCATCAGGTAATCTACTATTTAGCCCTATTTTTAGACAATAAGAATTTTATTTTTGTTTTAGAAGCAGATATTAAATTTTTAAATATATTGTGTGATGTATCTCAATGATCTCAATAATATGAAAATATGATTTTTCATTAAATTTTATAAGCTAAAAATTATCTTTTTTAATAGAATGCTTATCAATATGTATAAGGATATATTAGTCTATACAGATCTTTTTATATTTATGGAAATACAAAATAAAATTTCCATTAAATAGAACGATTCTGTATCTCATACAACTAACACAGAATTTCTCTTAAAAATTGCAGAATTTCATTTTAAAAATTGAAGATTTTAAACCAGATTGTGATGTAGGACAGTATATATTTTATGTAGCAATAATAAAATTTGAACAAAGTAAAATATTGATTTATAATAAATTTACAATGTTCTTCTGCTTGATAAATAAACATTCAAAAAAAATTTTAATTGAAAACTTTTTTAAATAATAAATTTTTTTCCGCATAGGGCCGATTGCAGTTGAAATTTTGCAAATTTATGATTTATCACATTAACGTCGCTTAGATATATATTATTGTAATTATTTTCCGAATCATTCTCGTTAATTTTATATTTTTCATAATTATCTGCAAATCTAATTTCGAATGAAAGTTTTCCTTGACTATTCAAAGCAACCATGCTATTCAAAGCTTTCATTTCTCCTTTCATCCTCCGCTTCACCACATTTAACATTACTTCCTCGGATAAAGTATTCATTATTTTCCTAGATATTCTGCGATGTGCAAAACATTAACTTCTTTGATAAAACTTGATTTGGTTTTTAAAAAAAGCATCGTGATGATGATTAGAAAAAGAAAATCGTTTTGTCGTCGCTTTTACATTGCTACAGTACAGTTCATACCAATATCGTGAAGCAATTTGATATAGTCATACTCCGATGAAGCAGTCGTACCTGTTTTGTGCAACAGTTATGAACTTTAGCGTTATGAAAGATACCGTTAAACAGAGCAACGTTTAGCACAATATTACCGATAAAAATTTATTTTGGTCTTATCGGTAAAAACACTAAGTAGAACAGGTTATTGCCCCGACAAAGCTATTTTCGGTTTCCTTTAATGCACTTTTTAATGTAACTTCAGTTCTCATTTCGTCTATTGTTACACACACAATTTTGTAGAGAAAAATGAGAGAAAATTCCCTCAAATCAGGAGATTGTCTGTGCCAGATTGATTTTTTTTTAAACTTCCTTTATTGCTAAATGGTTTGTTTTAAGTAGTCGTATCTACTGAATGATTTAATGTCATTTTCTACGCCAACACACAACTTTTTTTATTCCTACAGAATTAAATTTTCTATAAATGAGAACTTTCTAAGAAAAAAATTAAAAACTTAAATAATTATTTAACAGATTTTTCGATACTATTTTACATAGATTCAAAATAAATAGCGATTCACTGGTATATAGTCTATAATACACTTGTCAATCTTATATGCCACCAGCTGTTTTGAATTATTCTTCATGTTTATGTTGCTGCATCCCAAGAAAATCAACAAAGTAACTTAGTAGATGGTTTCGACAGCCGGATATGACTGGATCTGCACTTGACAAGATGCCAGTTGCGATTGCTGCAGCTGTGCCTCTCGAGCAAAAGACTCTTAACAACCCTCTACCAGATAGTTGAATTGTGCTGCATTCACTCTCCGTAGAAGAAATCCATCGAGTAAAATAGTTCTAGAAACAATTCCGATTTTATAAAAAAGGGATTTTAATACGCATTTCATAAAAATACTGGCAAAACAGCGAGCAAACTCGATACATTATCGAACTTCAACGGGATGCATTTTATACATGATGCTGTTAATAAATAATAAAAATAAAACAGGCATGACATAAAAAATACCGTAAGAAATATTTTATTAAAGTCGAATTTCGGACACTTTTATTAATTATTTAATAACGTTAGATAAAATTATTGTCGCTTAAACTTCTTCGGGCTATTTATTACACGGAAACGATATTGAATGCAATATTGAGTCAATCTAGCGAATGAGTTTTTTCATACATTCTGATGAAATATTATTGAATATGGTATATCAATGTATTTCATTTACATTATTTCATCCCTTTGAGTAAAGATTTAACTTCTGAATTTTATTATTTTTTTTTTTTTTTTAAAAAGGAATCCGCAGAAGGCGCAATAATAATAATGCATTGACATTCCACTCGATTATTTCCCATCTTAAAAAAAGCATAATAATAAATAAAATATTCACGATTTCATCTGATATATAAAATTTAGAGACGTTCTACATTATCGCAGAAAGAAAATAATATAAAATTTATTGAATTCGATCGCATGTAAACTAAATTAAAATTTGATATCTATTAAGTGTTGTAATGTTTATTTGCATAGCTTTTATACTTTTTTTACATTTACACTTTATGTTTCTCGACGAAATTAAGTAATAACTTCACTAGATTAATTTTTGATGAGTACGATAATAATCGTTAAAAATCGTAGAAATTTATTCCAACGGCATCATCATCATTTTTACAAGTTTAAAAAGAATAGAGTGGCCATTTTTTATTGTTAAAGTTTAAAGAGGAATTTTTTCAATTTTAAATTATATCTTAAATAATTAATCAAGTTCAATTTTATCAAATAGCTATTTTATAAACATAAGTAAATATTATGATACTTTGTTTTAGCATTGATCCATCCAGACTAACATTCTGCAAAAAATTTTGTTTAAAGATACAATTTTCTTCAGAATCACTTTAAAATTATGCACAATGTATACGATTATTTTTTAAATACTAAATTAAATATTGCCATTTTTTTTACATTTTCACATAAAAAGCTGAAAAATTTAATTTGAATATCAACAACTAAAAAAATTTTATGAGAGAGAGATTCAGTTACCAATAAATTTACAATGATGTTTTGTTTTATGAATTATATATTTTCTTGTACACTTAGTAAATTCGTTCTTTCATATCAGGATCTCTTTTTGTACGTGAAAATCGTGCCAAATGGGATAAAAGATAAACATTTAGAAAATAACGTAAGTGCAAAACAAAAACATAAACGTATGTATAGTTTATATTTTTTGGAAAATAAGTGTTTAAAGTTTTTTTATTGACGAAAGTAACATAATGAATGTAATATTATTTAAGTGCTACAGATAGATTCAAAGATGGCAATTTATTAATTTGTTTCTTATTTTTAACGTTTTTTGAGCTGTTTCAATTTTACAACGTGAATGAATTTGAAAACTAATATGCATTTGTTTTGGTTAACGAAACCATTCTAGAAAAATTGAATGTGAAGAAGTATTCTTCAGTTTATTCGTACATTCCGTAGTTTTCGAGTAAAATGTTTGGTTAGTTTAGGTTAGTCAAGCCGCCATATTGCGCGAGGGATATCCGGTGGCGGCCACTAATACAGCCCATCATAGCCTGGCCAACACCCACGATGGGGCCAACCGAATGGCTGAAGGATGGAGTTTAACAGACCGTACCCCTCCTGGAAAACTGTAGATGGGGGACCCGGATTTGAACCCGGATCCTCCAGAGTGGTAAGCCACAGCTTTACTACGTGGCCATCCGGCCGATGTAAAATGTTTGGTCCATCGAAATGTGAGTACACTATATTCTTTTTAGAATACAGATATAAAAATAATATTTCTCTAATTACCATATTATAGCAAATATATATATATAATATGTTTCTCATATAAGAAAAGTACTTTTTATTCCCGAAATCTACGACTTTTTCAGGGGATTCCGTGTTTGGTTCCTCGATCAACATTCTTCAAATTTGCAAAATACGAAACGGAAATTTAAAATGATCCAAAATTAACAGTATTACATGAAAGAAATTTTCATCCTTTGTAAATTTGGTAATTTTGAGCATCAGAATATCCAATTTAAAGTTATCATCTTTCATTTATGTTTTAACACGCATATATTAATCATTTTTAAAATATATTTTGTATTTTATTATACACTCATACCTCAATTTAAGTCGTTTCGACTTACGTCGTTTTCGATTTTACGTCGGTGTTTTGTTAATAGGAAAAAATAAATGTCAACTAAAGGCTGGGCGATGTATATACGTCTATGTATTGATGCTAATGTTACTATCGCTATATAGCTAGACACTATGTCTACGCCAAAGTTCATTCATGCTCAATTTTCTACGCTGCGTACAAATATACCTTGACCATTCATACAATCCAGTTTGAGCTGGTTATTGAAACTCATAGATTATTTAGAAGTTTAAAAATGTTACTAGCGACGTTACGGGATTATTTATAAAGGGGCCTAGGATGTATTTTTTAAAGAGTTTATTTTGAAACGAATTAACTACGTAAGGTAAGGTATGGCTGTATTTATAATTATTGCTTATCAAATGGCCATTTGCATTTTCTTTATAACGAAAATGATAACATGAATCTCCAAAAAAAAACTTGTCAAAACTAAATAACATAAACTGGCATTTTATGCGAATAATACAATAGATCAGTGTCAACAATAATAATAGCATTTTTCTTCTAAACTAATTCTGAATCTTTATAAAATAAAATTATAAATATAGCCAGTGGAAAAAAAATTATCCAGTGAATTTTTCTATAGTCAACGTGTTTATCTTATTTTATTATTTTGTGATATTTTATTACGACAAATGAAATTTGTTACAAAATTTATAAATTTGATATCAAAGTAATTTTTTTAAGATATGAAATTTTAATATATTTTTTTATATTTTTTTTTAAAATAATAACAAACAATAAAAAAATAAAATGTTAGTTACAATTTCTTTAATGCAATTAAAAGATCGAAGTGTTTTCTAAAAAAAAAAAAAAAAGACCACAATTTTAATTAATAAATCAAAAGATATACAATGCAAAAAGAAGGAAAAAAAACAAGCATGCAGCTGTCACAAAGCTTTATTTTCATGCATTTTTAATAAAATTTGGAAAATATAAACTTTTCTATAACATACCAACAAAAAAATATTGAAAAAAATTGCTATAATAATATCAGTAAAAAATAAATATTTGATCCTATTTTTCTTCAACTTCAATATTTTTATAACAATAATAAGATGATAAAATGCGTAAAAAAATGAAAAAAATATGTAAAAAAATAATAATCAAGAAAAATATTATCATTTATTTATTATTCTTATTTTATTATTATATATAGTCTATAAAATGTAGTGTGTACATCGACATGAGATTATTTTCTACATATTTTATTTCTTAATTTTTTCTTCTTCTTCCTCTTTACTTCACTAATTTTTCGTGTATTGATTAAATCTATTCTCAAGTTGCAATAATAATTATCATCAGTATGATGTTAATTATTTTAGAATTCAATCATTATGGATATTTTCAATTAAATTTTCTAAAAAAATGAAAGCAATGATAACGCTACAATTAATTAAAAATTCCTCTTTTAATTTTATTAAAAAACTTTTTTAATAATAATAATAATAATAATTTCTCCAACTACTTGTATATAATATTTTAAAATGTAAATGAAACAAAGAATTTTTAAAATTATAAAAATTCTTTATTTTAAATATTCCGTGTTTTATTTTTATCTTTCTTTTCGTCTTGAAAATTTTGTATTCGTTCATTAAACATTTTTTTTTTTTTTTTTCTGGAATATTTTAAAATAAATAATTTAAAATTTTCTGGATTTGTTTTAATTTTTTTAAAATTCTGGTACGAATATATATATATGACTATAATGATGATTGGCGAAATTTTATAAATTTAAGAAGTGAAGTTTAAACAACTGATTATAATTATTACAAAGTTTATAGAGAACTCTAAACCAGTTAGATATAAAAATAAATAAATAATTAATGGGATGCAAACCGGCCATTAGATAGAAAAAGAGAGGAAAGTAGTAAAAAAAATAGGAAAATACCTTAACTGAAATCATAACACGCATGAATTTCCTATGCATAATGTGTGCTGTAAATCTGTTTTCTACTATTCAACATCACAAACTTGACTTCATAAAAATATATTAGAACAGTGGTTCTCAACCTATGGTACGCGTACCACTGGTCGTACACGAGACATGACTAATGGTACATGTATAATCTTGATTCCTATTTGTATACGAGGCATGTTTTTGTTGGTGTTATTGAAAATTTTGAATTTTGAGTTTGGATGTATGTATGCATTTATGAAAAGGTTGAGAATCGCTGCATTAGAAGGCAGAGGTTGAGGAGATAGGTCCGTGAGCCAGAAAATTAATTTTTTTTCGATAATTAAAATATGTTTAATTAATTAAATATATCGTATATTTAATTTTTAGAATATATCTTACGTGCAAACGTAAATTTACGTAAGATTAAAATGAAAAGTAACATGAATATATTATTTCCGGATAATTCGTGATTAAACGCATTCGGATAATCGATAATAAAGCCAGAAAATATTTTTCGCAAATTATCTTTCATAATTTTTTCCACTTAATATCATAAAAACTGTAAAAAAGATAAACTTGTACAATTTTTACTTGTTCTAATTAACGTATACACGTGTAACGAAAGTAAATTAAATTTTGCTTTAATAATTGCGTGTGTGTTTGCAAAATGTTAAATTATAAATAGGTGTAAAGTGTTTATATATAAAATTCAACCTGTGTCTAGATATCCGAAAGATGATTTTAATAAACTGGAGTTGATATTTTGAACATACTGTATAGATGGCGAAGAGAGTGATTTAATGCCTCGAATTAACGTTATCGATACAAATCATGGTCGGTTTTATGGACATAAATGGAAATGTACTTGCTACTAATGATAAGTAATGAAAGACGATTGTGGAACCATCGTTCAACAACAAATTGGGAAAAGCAAATCATAGATAAGAGGTGCAAATTCGTTCTATTACGATAGCGACGATAAACACTTCACATATCTCTATTACTCTCACTACTGCTAAATTATGTACAGTATATATATATATATATTTAACCAATCGATTTTTTTACACTTGTTTATATCATCTTATTGCATTATTTTAACACAGAAATTCTATAAAATTTTATTAAGTTTAATAAAAAGTGAGATTCGTTCTAGTGGATAAATTGTCGGGAGAAAAGATTGATGAGGCTCATTTTCTTTCCACGGTCAGGTCAATATTCGCAAAACTGATAATCAAAACACAAACCTGAATTCCGCAATTATCTTGCGTCGGTTGGCATGATTAAGTTATTTTTATCCGAATCAGAAAACGTGATTATCACCAGAATTTTCAGTAGACGAGATACCGAAAACAAAATTAAGACAAGTAGATCGGAATGAAACAATAGAACAATACTAATATGTTTCTCGGTATTAATTCAAATTAAAGAAAGTGACATCAATAAGAGATATCTCTGGAGTGTGAATTCAACTCTTGTTTATTTTTTTTTTTTTACAGTCCACAAACCGTAAAATATATACATATAACAGTATTAAAATTTAGAAAACACCTGCCAACCGATAAAGGATAAAAAATATATAAAAATTTTTTTTCCTTTCACAAAAGAAAGATCTTTTTTTCAACTTGCTTATATTGAAAACTGTCATGGAGCAGTTCTTTTAAAAAATGAAATACTCAGCAGTTTGTCTTCCACTGTCTATCAAGATACATTTTTTCATAGCTACTCTATTTTTATTTTTAACTTAACATAGAGAAGAAAAAATAGTACTTTAAAATAAAAGATACCTGGAAGAAATATTTGTTTCCTCTCATTTAACTAAAGAGATTTTTATTAATAATTGATAAAAGCTAAAAACACTGCCTGGTGTGATTTATAATTGCTTATTATCATTCTAGTCCAGATACGCGAGAAATGGAGATAATTTATAGCATTTTTTTATTTTGGTCAATCAGAATTTCATTGTTTACTCGTATTTTTCTGCAGATAATAGGCTTAAGAAATTTGGAACGAATTTACTCAACTGTTAACGCCATCTATGGATAATTTTAGAAGTTTAACATTATCTCCATTAGTTATGAACGAACGACTGAAAAGATACGTGAAAATCTTGCTCGTTGTACATAGAGACAGCGAAAGATTTATGACTTTTCTTATCGGAAATGAAAAATAGATCCAACTCGTTTTTATCGCTCGATGACATATTCATGAAATATAAAGTTATATAAGTATAAATAATTTGTTTTAGAAAATGTAATAAAGTGTTGAGTTGCATTATCGATATACGAAATTTGTGCTTTTCTGATCTGTTAATACTTTGATCGCATTTTATTTAGATACATCTCTATAAGATAGTGGCCGTCATGAATTATCTTAACAACATAAGACAAATTTTGATTAAATTACGTATAAAAATGTTTTTTTTCTCGAGAATAAGCGTGTTTATGATGAACCTTACTGCATTCATTCACATTTATCATGCACGTATATTCTGAATTGGATGTAGTTTCTTAATAAGGCTTTATATGCATCTTTAATAATCAGGTTCACCACTTTCATTCATAGATAACCAAACTGCATTTAAACATAGTTCTTGTTATACTAAATGCCTTTTGTATGCTGGCATGTTATAGTTCAAAAGCGATTTAAAGTTGCGACACTGAACTTAAGTTCTCTTTCTACAAGGTGATTCAGAAGGTTGGGAAAAAATTGACGGAGCATGTAGAGGAGGCAATTCTAAGCAAAAGTTCTTAGAGTCATTTTTTGATTTGGGGTTTCGTTAAAAAGATATAATACCTGAGAGTTTTGTGATACCATTTTCTCTAGGTGTTAAAACGTGTTTAAAATGCTGAAACTAAGCCAAGCCGCAACCATTTTTAGACCGGTTTTATTACTGAGAGTCTCATAACAGATCGATAAAATACTCTTAGGGTTGGCAACATTTATTATGCAAAGTTTACAAAATCACGGATACAAAAGTACGGCCCTTACACACAATTTTACAAAAGTTGTTCGAACTGCTGACCACCACATTCAATGCAAACATAGCATCATCGAACAAAACTCTGAGGCACGCTCTCAAAAATCCCTGGCATTCCATGTACCTCAGATAAGTCACAAAACTTTCAGGTGCTATATCTTTTTAACGAAGTCCCAAATCAAAAAATGGCCCTAAGAATTTTGACTTAAAATTGTCTCCTGTATATACTCCTTCAGTTTTCCCCCAATCTTTTGAATCACTCTATATATATAAAACTCAAATTAGAATCTGATCATCACATTTATAAAAATAAATAGGATACGTCTGCGAGCAAAACAAAGTCAATTTTGCTGTTTTCGAATTTACGTTCGCGTCCGCCATGTTGTTAGGGTTTCTAACCAATGTTATTGAAAGCTTTGATTTTTTTTCATTAAGGAATCCATCCAGTATGCATTTTTAGATAGTTGTAAAACTGAATCTTTGATAATAAGAATACACTCATCACAGTTTTAGAAATAAAATATTATGCTTTTATTCTTTTGATTAATTTTCTTCTTATTATTTTTTTAAATACAATAACATAATACTGCAACAGTATGCTACCACTCAAGACTTAGAAACAACTTGTGTGTAACAGTTATTTATACATGATTAATTACAGTTATGATAATTACATTAACTCAGAGCCTATTTATATTATTTTATAATTTAGGCATAGTATTATCGACAGATAATTTGAAAATTTTTTGCTTTTGGTTTCGGTTGTGTGAACTTTTATTTTATTATCATTATTATCATCATTATTAATGCGAAAGGGAAGGAAATGTGTATGGCATGAGAAAACACACAAAAATATAAATCGAGTTCTACTTCATATTTCATTTTAAAAGAGAGAGAAAACAGTTTAAATGTATTTTATAAAAAATATTAAATATCGAAATTCTGACGTGCAAACAATGTAAATATTTTTAATTTAATTATCAATTTTAATTTTGTAAACTGAATTATATTGGAATGATAAATATTTATTTTTCAGGTAGCAAACGCATAAAAGAGAAATAATACGTCACAAATACAAGTTCTGATCTTTTGTTTCATATCCGACTCGCATGTTTGCTCTGCAGTATCATTCAATATTGATATACCTGTCAGATGGAGTTCTTTGTATTACACGTAAGAATTTCGATTCTTTTCCTTTAATAACACTATATAAGAGTTTGATAAAAACTAAATATTTGGTGCAAATTAAATTTTACACATCGACATTAAACATACTTATTAATGATCACACGAATATCGATTATAGGAAACGATATGTTGTCGAGAAGTAAATCAATCGATAGTTTCTGTGTCGTACTCTCTTTCGTCACCGAGTCCTTCATCGGGAGAGTCTCTGGCTGTGTTGGATAAAGCGTGCTGCACCTGATCTATAGCAACGACAACTTCGTGTTTCTGAGGACATTGTTCAGTGTTTTCGTATACCTGACGATGTTGCGAATCCATAACAACATCATTAAGATTTGTCGATTCGAGTGAAGTAGAATTGATAATCTTGTCGTTTTCGTCGTTTAATATTTCACTCTCTTCAATAACAACGTTTTCTGTAGTTAAAGAAAAATCTGTTGGGTCGTCTGTAGAATATTCTAGCACGGCGGTTATCGGTTTGATTGATTCTTGTACTCTATTAGGCTTTTGACTAGTGTTGTTGTTACTGCTTCTCCAGAACGGTGCACTGTACCGAAAAGTGAACAAGTTAGCGATTGGTTTGGGTAATATGAGTAATTTTTCTTCTCTAGTAGGGAATTTTAATCTGTGATGGAATATAACCAGGAAAAGTGCTATGGTTAACACAATTACTATCAGTGATCCTATAATAATGGCACATATTTCACCCGCAGTGAGACTATTGTTGTGCAAAATGAGAGGAAGAACTCTAAGTGTAATTTCAGACGAAGCGTTACCTGCAGGATTAGATGTGAAACACGTATATACCCCGCTATCCTTCAGCATGACGTTGAAAATTGTTAAAAGGGTTGTTTTCTCGGTATTTCCAATCTCTCTTATTAGATACATCTGTCTGCCGAAGGACATTAAAGAGAGATTGGCAATCGACCTTCCTCGCCAAATCCAACGCACGATGCCTTCAGGAGATGCGCGTATTTTACATTTTAAAATTGCATCTTGACGTTCTGTTACGATTAATTCCTTCTGTACGCTCTCGGCTTCGGGAGGACATGCCAAATCGTTGAGATCTAGAATATCCCAGAAGAATCCACGAAGTCTCGGAGGTCTTTCGCATCTCGGTGGATCGCTGAAAGGCACATTTCGCTCAACCATCCACAAACGTACTTCACCAACGCGACAATCACACGTCCAAGAATTCCTATGCAGATCTAAAGCGTGTAACGGAGGGAGATCACGTATGACTTCTTTTGTAATTATTTCTAAACGATTTCCATCCAGTTTAAGATATTCTAACTTGTGAAGACCCCGAAAAGCATCGACGTCTATTGATTGTATCTGGCAATTACTCAGTTCTAAAGTGGTGAGATGTGATAATCCGTCGAAAGACCCATTATCCAAACGTTGTATCGGATTGTGACTAAGCAGAAGTCTTCTCAATATCGGAGTGTCTTTAAATATTGCGCTAGGTACCCATGTTAAAAAATTAAAGCTGAGGTCCATTTCGATAAGATTGGCAACTTGATAAAAGGAATCGTCAGCTATCTCCTCGATGGCACATCTCTGCAGATATATCTTTTGCAAATTTATCATGCCTAACTGTTGAAATATTCTGCTCGGTAATATCTTCAAAAAATTCCCTGTAAAGTATAGAATTTGTATATTGGTCTCTATGCTGCCGAAAGACTTCTGCAGATCTTTGGGAAATCCAACAATGCCGCTATTGGTGCAATCTACTGCTCTTTTTCCGTCTTTCCACATGCATCTGCATTCTTGCGGACATTTCTGGCACATGATATAACAAATCACCTGACAGAGCGTGAGTAAAGTAGCCCCGAAACACTTCATATCAATCTTAATCTTAATGAAGTTTAATTTTGACTCGAAGGTCGAAACTTTTTCATATTAATCGGGGCTTAAATCACATTTTGATGGGTAGAGATTTTGAGAAATATCTTACTACGTCTACCCGTTTTCTTTATCGAAATTCATCTCTTTTTTCAAATCACAGCATCTGAAAAATAATTTAAATAAATTCATCACTTAATTTAGATATAAAAAGAAAAAATACGCCCGAAAGAAAAATATTGATAATAGGCAATTTCTAAATAATTAAATACAGTTAACTGGAATTGTATACATTCTTAAAACATAAATGATTAAAACTAAATTACAAGAATTTCATCAAGCATGATGTTAATAATTATTCAAATTTAATTAAGGAATCAGAATTCTGAATTTGAAATAAGTAATTAGTAATTATCTTGTTTAAAACATTTAACTGTAACACAGTAAGCATTATGGTCAAAGATGATCGCTTACAACTGCCAAAGGCGTCTTTGCATTTCTGACAACTTTATAATTAAATTTTGAAAATCAATTGCTATATTTTGAAATATATAAAGAAGAAATATATATATAATTCTAATATTTATTATACGCAAACTAACTTTGCGAGTAATAGCAACTTTTTCTCTTCAACAGCAACATTAAAAAAACTACAGGAGTTATAACATTAAAACAGAATTTCACATCTCGGAAGAAAAGTATTTGTTTTGCACTTTTATTAAAAAAATATTAAAAAATAAATTAATTTACTCGAGAGTAGTTAAAGGATTATTCAATATGCAACTTATTATAAAATGCTATCCGACTTTAGAAAAATTTTTAAGTCTGGAAGCACATAAAATTGTTCAAAGTGTAATCTTTCGAGCGTGAAATAAATGCATCTATATCTGTGCACCTCGGACGAGAATGATGGAAACAAAAAAAGTGGTTTATTATTAACTTGGATACAACCAGCTAGCGATTATCGTGAACCTAGAAAGTATTTTTATTCCGCAGGGATGCATTCTTGCTTAGCAATTAATTATTACAAAATCGGAGCTCCTACGTTATAAAATTTTTTTTTTATGAATATTCGACGTCAGAAACATATTATACAAAAAAATATGATACCATTAGACATATGTAATATTCGCATCTTGGAGTAAAAGTCAAGATTTATAGCAATGAAATGCGCTCTTCTAAGTATCATTCGGTTAATAATGAACGTCTTTAAAGTATATAAATATATATTTATACAGATAATTCTCTTGTTTGGTAATGTTAATATTGAAATTTATGTCATTGCTTTATAAATCATACATAATTTTGATTTTATTATCGATTATCCGCGATTAGAAAAAGGGAAAGAAAATATTAATGCGCGCTATTTGTTCTTTTAAAAATACATAGTTTTGAAGTTGTAATAAAGGGAAAAACCAATTTTGAAACTTTTGCAAAACTCATTTCATGCTATTGTTAAATTTTCAAAAGCATTAAGTGAAGAAATTACTGTGTATCCACCTTTAAAATTTTGCTATTTTTGAGACAGGCCATCAATATTATCACTGTTTATCACGCGATATGTTAAACAGAAAAGAATCGTTACTACAGCAAAGTTTGTTACGAAAAAAAAAAATGGTTGTTACGTACATAAAGCCAAAACTAAATTTTCCATCGCAAGAATTGATTTATACTTTACATTAGTTTAAATCAATTTGAAGATCTTTATTGGAAAGGTAGCAAATATTAGAGATAGAATCATTTGCATGTTATTACTATAGATTCACTCGCGTTAATAATAACAGCCATAACGATGATGCAATGTATGCATTGTATGGATTTAATGATGATGTACGAAGTTTGTACTAAAAAGATTCTGCGTCTTCGAATTTATTTTTCTCGATATTTAAAAATTTTATGAAAACTTTTTTTACTAATGATAAATTCATATTTTCGAATTTATAAACCGTAACGCATTAATTTCTTTTTTAAATTTATGTGTCATATGCTATATGAGAACCAATAAATAACTTTTAAGTCATTTTGTTTCTTAAATTTTTAATGTTTGTAGATTAAATATTCTGCAAAGATTTTCATAGAACTGCGAAAATATTGAAATTTTAGATGGAAGAATTTCTCTTTATATTTAGGATCTTTCTATAAATTTATTACTGTTGCTGTGAATTATAGTTTTTTTTTTTTTTGAGACTCGATGTTTTTTTTCCAAATTTATGAAATTCATCTTATTGAAGATTCGTAACTCTTTCAGGCCTTATGATATATTCTTGACATTCATCTTACTACTTAACTGAACTAAGTAACTGAAAGCTTACTTCTTCATTTGAATGATGATAAATCAGCAAAAAAGTATCCTTAGCATCAATCTTCTCTAAATTTAAGTTAGAGTCTATATATCTAATTAGAAAAATCCGACACAGATACATCATTCTAAAGAATCCATTAAATAAAAACTATGCTTCTACTTATTATTCTAACAAGCAATTCAGAAGAGGAAACGATCTATAAAAATATTAAATATTAATAACAGATCGCATTATATGGTTATATAATTTATATTGCCCAACAAAAAAAATAACTCGATACATCATGCACTTGATCTTTTATCTTTAATAATGAATGGATTCACTGCAAACCATGATTAGCCTCATTTATCGATGAAAGGGCAATCAAGAATCTTTTTCTACCAACAAAAAGCCAAAACTTACTCTTAATGAAAATTCTATTGATCTAATGTTAACCACCTATATTTAAATAGAAATAAGCGTGCTTAACATCATATGGGAATACATGAATACTCGCAATGAACAAAAAAATTTTTAGACTATTCGTGCTACTAAATATATCTTAACCATTTTAAAAATATATTCTAATTGTGTCTATTTATTTATTCATAGAAATAGTTTTCATATGTTAAAATGTAGTCAAAAATCAAAATAATTCTTAATGAGGACGCTTTTATCACGAAGTAGGCCTACTCATCATCATAGGTTTCAAAATTCTAGGTTTGATGATCTAGAATTCATGGAAAATGCTCGTTGAATCTACATAAAAAAATTCTATAAGAATTTTTTTATGTAGATTTTCTACGAATCTAGAAGAATTTCAAAGAATTTTAAAATTCTGAAAAAAGGTAAAAATATTTAGAATTTTAAAAAAATTCTAGATATTTAAATTGTTAACTCCACATAAAAAATTCTAGAAGAATTTTTTTATGTAGATTTAGCAGACGAAAAATATACTGCTTATTAAAAATAATATAAGTTATAATTAATTATATTTTTTGAATAATTTGAAACGATTCTGTTTTTTTGTAGATATAAATATCACTGATAGAAATTTAATAATTTTTATTTTAAATGTAAGCTTAAAAGCAAGTAACTTTACTTCTCATATTACGAAAAAATAATAATATTAAGTAAAGAAACAACGAAAATCATTATGTTGAGTCTAACCTTACATCATCTATATTTTATATAAATAAAAAAAAATCATCCCAAAAATCGAAACACGATACTGTAGTTTCTTGTACATGACTGTATGATAACAAAATTCAGAGCTGTAATAACAATAAAAAGTAGTTTTTAGTAAGGACAAAGGAATACAATAATGCTTAGTATGGAAGCATTCATCAAAGAGAACGATAATGTGTGGCTACTACAGAAACATTCATCTAAACCTTTATACTGACCCCAATCTTGATGTGTAGAATAAACGAAGCAAGCATTATCCAATTTATGTACAGCAACAATGATTTATTTAAACGCATTGAGTGCATGTTTGCTAGTTTTAATTCTTTACAAAATGAACTATTATTACGTATTCACAGAATTATCGCATTATCTTTGATGTAGTGTTATGGTTCCCACCCGCATAACTCAATCTACCATTACTAGTTTTGGCTAATTAATGCTAATAAAATTTATTTACTTTACAATGAACACAATAAATCGTTCTCTTAAGATAAATCAGTAACAAAAATTTGAGTGTGCATTTTATCCTCCTCTCTATCCTTCTCTCTCTCTCTTGTCTGAGATAGCGTGCCAAACTACAAAAGTTTTAAAAACTGCCATAATTAATTTGCATTGTTATTTTAAATTTACAAAATTAGTTGGAAAACCGCGTCGATATCGATTTTTGAAAGGAGGTTTGGAAAGCAGCAGTCCGCCGATACATAATACAGCTAGTTTGCTCCCTATTATCCGTGCGTGTCGATTAAACATTCTAAAATTCACCAGTTTAAAAAAAATCACAGAAAATTAACTTACAGCATCGATTACGAGTTATTAAACAATCTATAAAATTGCAAATTAACTTACTAACCATTTTAAATATCTCGCTGACAGCCAGTCTATGTTTGGCTGACAAGAATTAAAGGGTATTAAATTTGTAAAATCCTCTCGTGATTTATCAGATTAAAGACGACAAGTACAACACGGATAATCGAAAGTTTAAAATTAAAGTCATGTTTTATTTTTATTCCTTTAATCTAGGAATTATTACTTTGCTAAATGACTCAAAACGTGAATAATTTTTTTTTCCTTTATACGTGGGACTAATGAAGTCTCGCTAGTGTTTATTATTAACTAATTTAAACAAAATCAAAATTCTAATTTCGGCTGCACTATTTAAACTTCATTAACTCGACCTTATTCAGTCTGCATTATCCAAGTTTCTTTCCATAACGTTTTCTATCTAGAATGCATTGGAGAATAAATGTACTTGACTCACGATATTATCAAGAATTTTTGATTATTAAAGTCCTGCAAAGGCTCTTAACAATTGCTTTTCGTTTTTTATCCTTCTAAGCGATAGAAAATTTTCAGTAATTTTTTTCCTGTGTGTCTCTATCAACATATGCATGTTTTTTTTTTATAAGAATTAATTAATATTTTCGTGTTATCGTTGAAAATAAAAATATATATAAAGTAATGCGTGTCTTTCTGTTTTAATATAACTATCGTTCTATAATTTAAAATTACGATGATTTATTATGTTTTACAATGAGATTAAAGCGTTACCAGATAATAAGGAAATTTTACTTTTACGAGATGATAATTAGAGAAGCAGCAATAATTTTACTAGAGATAACATAGGACACATAAAAAAAAGAGAGCCTAAAGCATCGAATCTGTGGATGTTATCGCTAAGATAAGAACTTTAAAACCCTTTAAAGTCAAAGAAGATAAGAATAGGGTGCGGTTAGCTAGGATAAAGGCGACCTAAGTGAAAGTATGCTAGAAAATTTCCATCATTATACGTCAAAATCTTGTTTTTCTTTAATAAAATGGCTTATTGAGTCCTAAAGAAGTAAGTTTTAAGTAAAGAATATTACTAACATTAACGCATTAATTTTCGCTACTGTGCATACAAAATTTGCGTGGTTTTATTAATGATCTATCGCTCGGATGACTCGGGTTTGGTATACGAATGTGATGTGCATAGTTAAATAGCAAACTGTCTGCTAATTATGAGCATGCTAGTTCTCATTTGAGCAGCTGGTCATCAGCTAACCTTCTTTAGGTTATTGAAAAGTAATTTCGAATTAACTGATGATGTATATTGCTCAAAATAAACATATCATAACAAGATGATAATTACATCTACAATAATCAAGAGATGATTATTTTCAATTATACTACTATATACTAATATGGCTGACAAGTTTATATATCCACGTAGCTTATAATTTGCTTTACTAATCTACCTGATAATCACTTAGTTGCACTAAGTTGCCATTATGAATGTATGCTGATGAAATTAGTTTATCAAATACTTATCGAGTAATCAAATTAAAAAAAAAAAAAACATTAAAAGTAATTGAATGTTTATATTTCAAAAAGTGATGAAACTTATTTTGCTTGATGTCTTAAGCTGCAATGTGTTACATTTAAGTCCAAAAAAAAATCGTTACAGTTGAGATCAACCAAGTCCCTGTGGATTGAGGCCAAACATGTTTAGTGAGTATCGATTTTTCCAAACTACATTCCTCCGGATTCTTATACAAGTAATTAATTTTAAAGAAAAGTTAATAGCTCTGTAATTATGATGTATTTATTTTTTTTAATACTTTTGGGTATAAACAAAATATCTTACAATAATAACAATGACAATAATAACCAGCGGATTAACAAACAAATTTCTTTTTTTACTTCTGCTGTCTTCTTTATATTATATTATATTTATATTCTTTCATTGTTAAAACTATCAGATTATTTCTGCTACCGAATTTATTACTTTAAAATAAATTATCTTTTCTAGAAATTAAGAGACGTTTCGTGACAAGAGTTTACAACATTACAGGAAAACGCGAGCGTGAAAATTCCGCAAAGCGGAGGAAGGGATAAATAATTTAAGAATTATATAAAATATTCAATTTTTATAAAAATAAAAAACAGTAAAAAATCTTACCTGCTTGTATATATATCGGTCGGATGACATTTTGAATAAGCATTAACGTTATTAAAATATAAAACGGTGTATATTTTCAGTAAAATGTCAACGCATGAATGATAACGATAATTGCATTTAAGCGGATAAACTATAAACTGAATAATTAATCAATAAACATTATAATGGTACTATTAAGTATATTAAAGGAGCGAGTAGGATGAGATAGGATAACTGAAGTGAAACGATTGGAAAATTAGAAATGTTTAGCAAATAGTCGTTAGCGTGTTAATCATTTGTTAAGTCTAGTCGCAGATTGTTCTAACATTAAAGTCTCAGTTTGGTTTCTATATAAATCCATTATTCACTTCAAGGATTTTAATTTTGAATAATTGTTATTCGAATTTAAAACTTGAAAGACAGTTAAATTAACATAATAAAGAGATTAAATTCTGTTAAAAAATTTTCACGATCCAACAGGATTCATAATTAATATTTAAATGTTTTTCATCATTGAAAATTCTTCGACAGCAAATAATGCAAAATGTTGCGAGAATCTAGTTATTTTTATTCTCAAAGAATAAATTTCATTAATATATCTTTATATATATATTCTATCGATTGTATTTTTTTTTTTTTTTTTATAAGTTTTCGAGTTTTCAGGTGACTTGAAAATTTTCTAAAAATGTAAGTTTATATAGAAGACGAATAATAGTAATTACAGAAAAAGGAATGCTTTCTTTACTTGCTATTTTAGGTATTTTAGTGAAAATGAAGTTGAAGATCGTAAAAACGTGATTAAAACACAATGAGTAACGACAGGAATAAACATGTAAAAACTTCTAACAAATCCAAAGAGCCGGTTTTATAGCTTAAATTTAAATACAGACCTATTCAACAGGAATTCAAAATATTTTAATCAGATTCTTCAATCCGACATAATGAGTTCTTTTTTTTACATTTTTAAAAAGATTTTTAAATGAAAAACACTCCTTGGAAGATATTTTTGTTTTAATGTCCTTTTTCCACTTCTTAATGATCTTCCTTTTGTATTTTTACCAATTTATTAAGAAATATATTTTTTTTTAATTATTTTTATTCGGGCAAAATTCGAGATTTTTCTGCTTTAACTGCGAGAAAATTTGTCAAGATTTCATTAAAATTTTTATTAAAAAAAAGAAAGAAATTATTAATATTTTTAATCAAATTTCGAAACCGGAAAAATTGCCTTATCGAAGCATTAGCAATAAATGTCATGGAAACTGAACAAAAAAGGATAAAATAATTGTCACGTTGAAAATCGAAAAAAAAGGAAAATTATCGTCACTTCATTTATAATTAAATTAATCTTTTTTTTTAGAATGTAAATTGGATTCAAAACTTAATTTTATCCACAAAATAAATATGTCATATCATGTTTTCTAGTATCTTAAATGTTTGGTGGATAAGTATATTTTAGCAATAATTTTTCTGTTTTTCGTTATTATTTATTTACTTCTTTACGTGTATTGAAAACGTGATGACTGGAACCATCTATGCAGTCAAAACAACAGAATTTCCATCAATTTTACTTTCAAAAACACTAGAAAATACAAGCAAAATGGAAAAATGTACCAATGATCTAGTATAATGGAATACGCTAAATAATTCATAAGGGTTTTGCATAATATTGTCTGCTCCTCTAATGCAATTGCATAGATCGCTCTCAACAGAATTTTATCATCGGGTACAATCTGTACGAAAGATAAAAAAGAAACTAAATTCAAATATTTTTGCCGGATAAAGAAAAATCAAGAAACTTAGGCACTTTCGACTCAACACAGTTCTTATTTCTTGAAGGGATGGATTCAAAAAGACGAGGAAAAAAAATTGTTATAAAGAACTTCTAACAAAGAAGTCAAAAATCTTTAAAAATCCTCCTTAATAATAGTAACTCAACTCGAGAAAGCTTTACTGCAAAATTACATCAACTATAATATATAAAATATTTGTTTTTAATCAAATTAAAAAATTCTTTTTAATATCGAAAATTTTCAATAAAATCTGAATTAACATAACGAAAGCAACATATTAAGAAAAATTTTTCATTTATTCTCGTTTTAGCTCACCTGTTCGTAGTTATATCGATTTTATACGACTAAAAAAAAAATAAATTTATGACTCTAAAAATAAATATTACAATTGAATAAAAGTAAAATTTCATATAATTAAAAATTTTCTGGTAAACATATTCTTGGCATTCAATTTTCCTTTTCTTTTTTTTTTTTAATTTTTAGAGAGTTTTAGAAATACGAAAAAGTTTCATTTAACCTTATTAATATTTAAAAACACGAATTCTGAATTAACTTTTAAGTGTATTCTTTACTCTCACTAGGCTTTTTCTATTCATTTAATAACACTAATGATTTACATTCTTCTTATTCTTGTCTTTTTTTTTTTTTTTCCATCATTTATAACATCCCCATATCAAGTTTGTAATTACATTTTTTAATTTAAGGTTTTTTCTAAATATATAACTTAATATTATATCCGAAAACCTTTTTTATATATATATATTTTATATCGTAGTGAAGTAAAAAATTAATTAAGAGAAAAAAAAAACAATCTGTATATTTGATTCACAAACAAATATTTCTGTAGACTTTAATTTATTTATCTATTTTTTTTTTAATACAGTAACTTAATTAAATTTTCATCTCTAGTTTTCTTATATTGATTTAGTTATATTTCAATTTTTACAATAATAATAATAATAATTAATAATGTTTAATTAGCCTATGTTTTGTTCAAACATGCACTGATTTTTAGAAACATAAATCTCTTCAAATTATTTTCAAAATTGACCAATCAGGATTAAATTCAATATAACCTAATAAACAAAATAAATTTATGAAGATGAGTAAAAATTAAATCAATGACCGTTTCGATAATATTATGCATAAAAATTAACAACCAATCAACGCGAGTCGTTAATATATAATCAATTACAATATGCAAATTACCGCATTCGATGATTGGTTAAATATATTTCAATATTTATGTAGCTTCGTCTAATTGGTTTAAAAATTATAAATAATGAAAATTGGGCGTTTACTTGGTTGGAATAATTTTTATAATCTCCATTGAAAGTTAAATTTAATTATAATAAAATATTCAACGTTTTCCTGCTTATTTTCCGTTTTATTTCACTAAAAATAAACTAAACAACTGCAAAAGGCTATAAATCAAATTGGTAAAGTTCTCACTTTTAAGCTGCAATATTCATTTTCGAATAATATATGTACTTTACTAAAATGTTTGCGATGATCATAAAGCATTGGAACTCTGTATGGAAGTGAAGGTTTTATAGCATATTGAACTTACCTATATCGTAAAGCACAATAGTACCATATAGACTACATGGAAGATAGGATAATAAAAGGCCACGATAGAACTAAACCGAGAAAATAATATCAAGGGTTGCAGAAAGAAATGTCCCAAGATATTGAATGCACCAACTTTATGTTGCATTTCACGCAGGTTTCAGAAATTCCTGAGTAGTAATCACATACACCAACACTACAACCATGCAGATGCTTTCTCTTAATCACCACTTTAAAATTTTACATTTTAACCAGGAAAAGAAAAAAAAAACAGAAAGCTCTTCTAGTTTATCTGCTGCTATTAAAATATTTAATAAATATAACAAATTCATTACAAATGCATTAACAACTTGTAGAAAAATCATTGAAAGTAATTATATTTTTATCGCAATTTTCTTTATTAAAGAAATTCTAAAAATTAATCTTAATATTTAATGGAATTAAATTTTTAAACATATGATTTATTTCTATGCAATTTTAATTTTTTATTTTTTTAAATATAAAAAAGATTTTTAAAAAATACTCAAATCACACTTCCACTAGCAGATTGAACTGAAGCAATAGTTTGATATTACCTTTTGGATAAAGGGTATTTAATTTTTTTACTACTTTTTTTTTACATTAAAATCAAATTTAATATTGATTTTTGTTGCACTGTTTTTATATGTCGTGCTCGAAATTTTCTTTATGTTTACTAAATCCATAGTTTCATTTTTTTTTATACTTTTTGTTTATTTAGAGAACTTTTTTCTTTCTGGGTTGTTACCAAGTTAAACCACCGAAAGCGAGTAAAAAATTTCAACAAAGCCAAGTAAAAAGGATGTAATAAGTAAAAAAAGGAAAGTTTCAATTCATTTTATAGCTTCTGCAGAATATTTTGAAAAGTTTTTTCAAAAATAATCTGTGAGCATTTATATATATATATATATATAAAAAACTTAACTACATTTTATTAAAACTCTTCCATTGTTTAATTATTAAACTAAAACTTCAAAACTTTATTAGAATGATGTTTAAACGATATAAAAAAAAAAAATTAGTGCTTTCGAGGATTTAATTTTTTTTTGTCTGAAAGGCTATCAATAATACAATATAAGATTAAATATTGTCTAAAAAAGTCAACTTTGTAGAGAATTTTATAATCTTCTTTAGGACTGTCAATAGTATAATATTTATTTTAATTCAAATATTTAAGGTTCTGGAAAATATATATATTATATATTAAATATTCTAAAGAGTCCTAATTTTAACTGTGACTGATAAATGTTTGAAGATTAGAATGTTTATTATTAGAATATTTAATTCGGTAAAATCAGAAAAAATTGGAGAAAAAAATAGAATAAAATTAATTAAAATGAATGTAATTATTTTATCTATTTTTATAATAATAAAAAATATAGAAAAACGGATTAAAATTGAAAGATAATCTCTTTGATTATGTTCAATTTAAATAATTAAATTCTAAAAATATTTTAAAATATTTAATCCGAAATATTCTATTAGTTATTAAGAATTTTTATTTTTAAGATAACTTTGTGTATGTTATATTAAGTTGTATTCATATATATATATATATCCATATTGTAGGATAGCATCCAAAACACAGTACTACCTTATTAATAAGGATCGATAACAGACGTCTGGCAAGGCGAGATAATGCAGATTCGCACACAAATTTTTACTAGAACAAACTTTTAAAATAATCAAGTTTATTGTTCTAATATGAGAAAAATAATTTTAAAACATACATTAGAAATCAGAAAAATAAAAAAATTTAATTGGCAATTCTTATAAGACTTTATTTTTATGGGAATAACAAAGTTTTGCAACTTTTGTGCACTTTTTTCTTTTCTTTTTTTTTTTTTGTGGATAACTATAGTTGTTGTCTCTAACGTAATTTCGCTATAAACATGAAAAGTTTTTACCTGTATTGTTTTTAGGAAATAAAGAAGAAAAAAATAAGTTTTCTAATTGAGTCTCTAGGGAACAGCGAGAGATGTATTGGGATATGATTTATGGTACTTGACGTCATAAATCATAAATTTTGGAAAGAACACTAATTTTGATTGATGTGATAAAGATATCAGAATCGAGATCGGATCGATATGTCACATCCAATATTGAAGAATGGTACGTTGAAAGTATATCGAAGAAGAGAAATAATGATGGGGAGGATGACATGTCTATAAATGAATAAAAGGTATGTGAGATTAGGTGTTTTAACCTTTATAGAAGTTAGGGAACGTTTATAAACAATTTAAACACGGAAGATGTGCACTTATCTTCTTCAATCAAGACGAAATAGCTGAAGATGTGGAAGATTACTCATTTGCCAATTGATAACTAATTGATATTGATAACTACAGCGAGGAAGATATTTTAATCAAAAAATTGATTAAATATTATATATCATGTTCGTATAAAAAGTTATTTAAAAATATGGTAATATTTAAATAATTATCGAAACATATAATAATAATTAAATATGGAAAGGATGATAAAGTAACCATAAAATAGGATTATAGGGATTTTAATCGTTTAGATTAAATGGATAATATACGATCTAAACGAAGATCTTAGTTATTCTTAGCATCCAATAACACATCTCAGAGAAGAAACACTTGTAGAACATGACAAATGGCAAAACCACCTAATCTTCCTCGAAAGGAAATTAGTTTTACTTTAATTCAAACAACTAATTTATCGAAATAACAATTAAAATTTCCTTGGTAAAATTCGAAACAATCTTAAGATCTTGGTTCAGAAAACTAATTTATTTTTATTTTTTTTTCCATTCTTCTAAAACACCAGAATTATCATTAGTATGTCATCAATCAAAGAAAACGTTCATTAAGAGAAGAGATTTGAACTTTTTCCGATTCTTTTAATCAACATTGATGTTATACATCCGTCTACAAAGTGGAATATATCATTTATATAAAAGCAATATAAAACAGAAGAAAGAGACACGCCTTGGATAATAACAATAAAAAAAATATACATAGGCCACCATATTTCAGAACTTATCATGGATATATTATATTAATAAATTAATTATCCATAAAATTAATATCTACAAAAATCGGGTTAATGCCGATATTATTTAAATCTTATATATAGCCTATATTTTTCAATATTTTCTCCGGCCATTTTTATTCTTAGATTTGTTTCTATTCGTCCTTAAAAATATTCTTTAAAAATTAAAATTCTATTTATTAAACTTTTTCACGTAAAAAAAACACAAGTTTTCGAATAAAGTTGTGAAGTAAATGCTATAAAAATTTATTTATTTATTTATTTTTAAACACTTAAAAGTTTATAAATTAATAACGTGATTTACGTGTGTATACCGTGACCAGAAATATCGGTAAGATAAAAAATAAAAGAAAGCAATATTTTAAAACGCCATATTGATAACATAAATCCATTTAAAATATCGAAGAATTCTAGAATTAAAAATATAATTAAATCTGACGACGAGAAAATAAACTCAAAACTTTAAATGGATATTAAATGATTTTATCACATTCGAAACTCTAACTTTAGATGAGATTTCTATAGATATAACTACAATTATGTAATCGCATAATATTAATATATTCTAATATATTAATATTATGCGATTATTCAGTTAAAAAATTTACTAAAAATATATCGTATTCCACAGGTTCTTTTTTTGTCCCTTGGTATAGTTGAATAAAAGAAAGCTGAAGTCTTTTTAACAGAAATCGATACAGCGATCGATCGAGATCGTTATAATCAACAATACTCTGTTAGATTATCGTACCATCAATGCGTCTTCGGACATTACGTAAGAAAGATAAACAAAAATTTGATCCGAAGATATGCATTTTAAATTCACGGTCGGATTAAAAAAATCTTTAGGACCTTTATTTAACGAATGACTACTTCTACCTATTTATTTGCCTTTCTTTCTTTTGTTCCAGATTTAAATTCTCAATTTAATCTTCTTTTTTATTTTTTCCCTTTTCTCGGTTTCGTTTATGGATTTTTATTTTTGCTCCATTTTTCCAAGTCATTTTTCTTTTTACCAATTATAAAATTTTAATGTCGGTATCTTTTTTTCATTAAATATTATATAGGTTACTATATTAAAATAGTAAAAGATAACAAAGATTTCTAAGTCTTAAAAATAAAAAAATCAAAAGATTTCTAAATTACACGATAAATTTTTCATCTTCATTTTACTATTTTGAATTTTTGTATTTTTAAATTTTTTTTTTAAATTTGGAATATTAAAATACTAAGAAATTTTCGTGTTTATGTACAGATAAGACTTTGAAGAATTTGATATTTATTATTCAAAAAATCATTAAAGATGCAAAGAATTAATAAAAAAAAGTTTTAATCCTTTGAGACTCGATTTATTTCTTTGAATTTTTTTACTCTTATTATTATTATTATTATTATTATTATTATTATTTCATATTTATATCAAGAATTTTTATATTAATTATTATCGTTTTTAATCAATTTAATTTTAAATTAATTATTCAGTAAATTTAACTTTTTAGAAATTTTTATTGTCATTATCAGTTAAATTTTATTAATTTTTACTTATAAATTTAATTAAAATCATGATTACATTTGTCTATAAAAAAAAAAAGAATTTTATCCATTCTTTTTAAGATGAATATAAAATTTAATCATTATTAAAAAAAAACTTAAATTTATGATTACATGGTAATAATAACAATAATAATAATTATTATTGTTATTAAAACATTATTTTTATTAAATTTAAATTTTGTTTCTTTATTTCAAGAAACAATTTGGCCATAAAACAATTTTTCGAATCAAGATAAAGTAGATTAAAAAGAAAATTCTCTTTATTTAATGAAAATATTATCGTATAAATCGATAAAAATTGTTTTATTAATCCTCGATATATATATAATACATTAATATTGAAGATATTCAGGAAAAATATCTGAAAATATAAAAACATATTCATTTAGCAATTTAGGAAACTAGCAAACGGAAGAGAAGAATACCATGCAATGCAGCTTTTGCAATATTTGAAATTCAGTCATGCCAAGAGAAAATAAATGTACGATTAAGCTAGGAAAAAATGACGTTTGCAGAATATTTTAATAGAAAAAAAAATAACTATAGCAAAAGATTGATCCGTATTTGTTGGAAAATAGCCAGAATTGCGTTTTATATAAAATAAAATTAACGAGATTGCCTGTAAAGAACGAAGATCAAAGCATATAAAACAAACAGAAAAGAATAATAAAAAAAAAAGTTACAGGGAAAATTTATGGGGGGAGTAAAAGTCTTCAAAGCGGAAAAAAGGGAAATTTCCTTATTAAAAAAGGATACGTCAAAACAAGAGTTGAAGAACCGTTTATGGGGAAAAAAAAGAAGAAAAGAAAGAGAATAACAATGATGATGGATGTCAAATGCACATTTGCATGGAAAAGCAATTCATTTCGCTGATAAGTGACAAGAAAGCGATTTAACTGATTAAATTGGTAGCTGGTAAAATGTTATAATATATAAATGATTATGCAAATTAAATAGTTTATTTATTTATTTTTTATTATCGCTAAAAAGCAACACGATGGATGAGTTAATTATAGCATAGCCGAATCACATTTTGAAGTTTTATATATATATATTTAACGTAAAAGAATGAGTCGAAAGTATTTACCATACGAAGATGCAAAGTTTCTAATAATTTTTTAAATAAATTCTATCCGAAAGTTTTTGGTTATGTAGAAAATAAATCAAAAGAAAACCGATGCTAAAAATCACATTGTTGAAAGAGAATGAGTTGTTTGATTCCAAGTAGAACGGAAGTTGCCAGAAGATAAGTTTTTCCAGTAGACTGATGGAGTATAAAAAATAGGTAATAAGTCGAAGAGAAGAAAGATTACTATATTCAGAAAACAGATAAATATTACAAAGTTTCTAGCAGCTGAACTTATGATGAAAAACCAGATAAAAGAGAATTTCAATTTAGCTTTGTTTCGTTCACAAGAAATAGAGGAAAAAATAATATATATAGACTAATCTATATTAAATTCAATTTTAATATTTTTTTAACATTTCGAAACTGTCAAAAATATTCAAGAAAACTGAGAATTTTTCAATCATTCGTGTTGAAGAAAGAATTTTGAATAATAATAAACATTTGTGAATGAACAGAACCCCGATTATTTTCTTAATCTATGAACAATGTCGGAACTATGATGAACAGTTTGGAAGTGCTAATCACCTACTTTTTGAACATGTCAGCTATTTGGAATAATTAAAAAAAATATAGGATTAAAAGTATGTGATCAAAATCGTGTTCGATATCCGAATTTCATAAAAATACTCCAAATAGTTCAAAAGTTATTAGCAGAAAACGTCTAAAGTTTAAACGACCACCATTTTTAAATTGTCGAAGCTATAAGATTAATTGATATATTGCATTCAATGGCGTGATCTTCTTACTAAATTCCATAAAATTTCATCAATTAGTTCAAAAGATATTTAGAAAAGATCTCATAAATTTGAATACCCACCAATTTCAAATGATTAAAACTTCAGGATTAAAAAAAAAAAAAAAATTCGGTATTATATCACCTTAAATGGAAAAAATATCTCTTCCAGCTTTTATAAAAATATACCTTTAAATTAATTATTAGATTATAATAATAATCTAATAACTGATCTAATTATTAGATTAATAAGGAACATAGGCGGTTAGATAACATAATGATCTTGTATGCAATAGGTTAAATAAATAAGATTTATCAGCTCTCATTCTATATTCATGTGTAGCAACTAAGCATATAAGTTAGTCTGAGATATATTGCAGTTTCGATCTGGAAACTTATAGGCCTATTATACTTAATTATAATAAATAAAAAAAAGAATATTTAAAATATATTTATGATTTATAGCTTACGGCATATTCAATTTTTGTATTTCAATATAATTATTCAAGTTAAATATATCAAAAATGTTCCATTCGTGGAATAATTATGTAATCATTAATCAAAAATTTGAAGATAGAAAAATCGAAAAAGTCTTTTAATATTTTATCATCCAAACAGAATTGCATTAAGCAGAATGCATATATTTAATGAAAATCTTTATAAAAATCAAGTAAAATTAAAAAAAAACTCGCTTTTGATTTTAAGAATATGGACGTTTGGTTTTTTTTATTATATGTAGTAGTTTAAAGTGAAAATATGTATAGTCGAATGTTTACATATGCAAAATATTTAATACGAAGACACATCATGTAAATTTTTATGCATGCTGCCGAGAAAAATATGCACGGGTTATAAGAAAAACACAGACTGATGTAGTCCATAAAATACCAATAACAGTGCTGAGATGCGATAGATGTTAGCTGTTTTTTTTTGTTTTTGTTTTTTGTTCTCTATCCAAATTCCTTCTGCTGAAGTTATGTCAATACTCTGACAAGTACATATATATTTCATATAACTCCTTCTGGAAGATCTTAAGGAAAACAGTTTTATTTAGGAAACTATTATCTCTAATGTATTTAACTATTCTTCCTCTCTTGTATCTGACATTGTCAACATTCATCATTTTTAACCGACTAAATCCTATTTTCTACTCTTTATCTATAACCAAGTAGTAAATGCGAGCGTAACTATGATAAACTACTGCAGATAGTGATCTTAAGTGTAATTTTTAATAATCCCAAGAGAGCGTGTAAAATGTGTAATTTTAAAACTAAGTTTAGAGAACTGTACCGCGCAATATATGATCGCTTTAATGTTGTCATTTTTATTGAAGAGAAAAAACAACAATTACACTTGAAAACTAACACGCACTAAAATGTACTGCGAGCACGTTTTTTAACATTTTATAATATGTAAAAAAATAAAATAAAGAAAAAAATTCGAATTTCACAACGAAATAAATTTCAAAATTGCAGCTATATATCGCTCTTGTCTGTCTACTGGGATTTTTTTTTCATCTGTTATATAGAAGTTGACATCTCTACCTTATTTATAAATGATCATTTTATAAAATAATTCAAAAATATAAAGTATCTTTCACTGACAACTCTGTATTGGATCACTTATCATATAAAAAATATCTTTAAGTCTAACCTAAGAGCGATTTTTTTAATTTAAAAAATGTATAAAATATTTTAATTTTCTTAAAAGATTTTCGTGCTTTTTTGCACATTTATCGATAGAAATCGAAGTAATGAGATTATTGCCCGAACGTATATTTTCTATTCTCTGATAGATAAGAAATTTACTATTTATTTTATTTTCGTTTTGGTATATTTATTAGATCAAGGAACAAAAACGAATGTTTACATTCGTTCGTGTGGAAACATTACGGACTAGTTGCTATAGGAACTAAAATGTATACATAAGTTTTAATGTTAAAAATCATCATAAGAATAAATAATACACGCATCAAATAATATTTTAAAATTTTTCTTATCTTTGTAGTTTATTCTTCTTCTTCTTTTGTATATTTATCAAATAAATTTGGAAAATATGATAATTGAAAAAGTTACTTCGATCTAATATTTATTTTTCTATTAGTTTTCAAAAAAATAAGGCTAAAATTTGAATTTATTATGCAATTCTGTAAATTGGTCTTAGTTATTAATTGCGATAAAGGTTTATATGCAAAATTCTGCAAACTGGCCTTACCAGTTAGTTATTAGTTGCAATAAGGGGATTTCGTGCACAAATTTTTACAGTTACTTTAAAATTTGAACACTAATATTTTTTATTTTAAATTTTTTATAATTTACTGATTTCTTCAGTTATTTTTTTAATCCTTATTTATTTTCTATTTACAAGCTTTCGGTCGAATTTTTGTCACTTCGTGTCTTTCGCTTACGTTTTTCTAGTTATTCTGTACAACTTTTAATTACTATTTTTAAACAATTTTGCAGTTTTAATTATGTTTCTCTAATTGCAATTTTCAACATATCCTAATTATTGCCTACGTGTTTATTAATTCCAAGTATTCAATTATAATTTCCTATTTTTATAATACTGCGTGAATTTCATATATACATCTTACTTAATAATGATTTTTCACCATTATCGTATACTTGCAGAAAAAAAAAATCTGCTTAAGTTCTGTCAATTGCAATTATAACAAAGCAGATATTTTAAAAAATAAAAAAATCTGTAACGATCTGTATATAATTAAAATCGTTGACGTGCCCATGTTTACATCAGAAGGTAATTTTTTTGAATTATTTTGTGAATCTGTACATTGCCAAGCTGGAGACTAGATCCTAGAATTAATAAAGTTTAACAAAATAGAAAAAAAAAACTAAAATCGGTAAGATCTCATTAAAAGAAATCAGAAACGAAAAACACCTGTAAACAAGTAACGAAACTAAAGTATTACACGTGAAGAACATGAATGGAACAATATACTAGAAGAAGAAGGAAAAAAACTACATGAATTATAATAATAATATAAAAAAAAAAACTATTATACAGCACGAATCACTTCTAAATAGCATTTTTACTAATTTATGATTCTAAAGTTGAAATAACATAATATGGTTTTGTATAATTTATGAAAATCATCCTTTTTTTATTTATTTATTACGCTACACGTCACACGTTCAACGCTTTTTTGTGCACCATGAATTATTAAGCTCGTTAATGTTGTTAAAAACCTACCGAATTTCCAACAGAAAAATAAAAAAATAAATAAAAGAATGATTAATTGTTACATTTTTGTGTAACTTATCCTGTTATATATATTTTTGTTTTTTTATTTTTTTTTCTACGGCATGTTATATCGATTTTAGAGTCGGCCCAAAATTTGTGTTACGACTCGATAATCGATGCATGAAACTTTATAGATTTCAATGCTCTAATAAGAAAAGATATTCACTAATGGAAATAGCCTGTTAAAACTACAAATGACTGTAATTAATTCACTATACCTGTCATAAACACCTACTACTTTTAGCTACTTGATTTGGCTGGCAACTAAAATAGATCTAGTTCGTTACATACCATGATAAAGATAAAAGTTAACTATAGAAATGTTTTTTTCACTTCTTTAATAATAGAATTTAATAACCATACTCGAATTTTAGCGAAAATTGATACGGTAAACTCTCATTTTAGTGTTTTCTGCTATTTTAAAACGGGAAAGATCATTTAAAACGTTGATATATTAACGGATTAATCAATTTAGTGAACTCTGGAGGATTTGGAAAATCTCATCGATTTAGAAAGATTACTAAATTCCATAATAAATAACGTCGAAAATATGTCTGAGAATTATATATTTAAAAAAATTTTTAATGTCTCTATCATGAACGGAATTATTTTTTTTTCAGTTCAAAGTCTTTTCGTCGTACTATAAAATTTAGAAAAACTGTTTTTCTCATATTACCATTATAAACTAACGTAGTTATATTTCCACAAAATAAAAATAATAAAATAAATGCATCATTACAAATAACAGGAACTCATTATTTTAAAAATATTTTTATTTACTTATTTATACCGAATTTTATTATATATTTATTATTCATCTTTTAAAAGAGAGTTTATAACTTAATCGTCATTAACGCAAAAATAATTATAAAAATTTTATAACATATTTTAATAGTTATCATCTCATATAAACTAGACAATAAAATCATAAAAAGTAATTATTTTACCATCTTTATGACGTGTTATGAACCACGATGCTAGCTAAATTTTGAAAGAAAATGCAGTTTTACACTCACTTGAAAGTTAATCTCTTGTAAATTTAAATTTTGTTAAATGTAATATGCTCACAAATCCTTCTAAATATTTAACGAATGAAGGTAAGATTGTATTATTATATGCATACTGTATACATACAAATGATGAGCTTTACCCGCTTCCACGGTTCGAACAGATTTAATTAATGTAAAACAGAATCGGATCAAAAGAATGTTTGATATATTAGTTAATACCATAGAAAACTTTATATTCTGTTTTCAATTTAAGTAGGCCTACAATCAATTTTTCGTCTTTTGCAATTCCTTTGATACACGCACAAGTTTCTTAGCTATTCTCTCAATATCGCATATTTTAACCTTTAAAAGATCTTTATTTACATGTAAATTAATATCTCTCTCTCGAAAGGTATTACCATTCTTCATAAGTGCCTCAATATATTTGCAAAAGAGCTACAAGCTGGGTCGATAATTCGACTCCTTTTGAAAGTTTTATATGAATTCAACTTTTAGAATTATTAAAATGGCCATGACGACGATAATGAAAGAAAGTAAAAATCATTTAAATTATTAAATAAATAAATAGGATGTTATATATTACTCTAATCTGTTGTTTGAATAAATTGTGGATTAATTATAATCGAAAGTGATTTAATTACGATTCGAATAGAATAAAAGAAAAATGAAAACAATTACTGGCTGCTATTCTGGATTATTTTAAAGAACCTTTTCATCTTTCTGTATTCATTTTTGAGAGTTATTTTTCAGTTTAAAAAATAAAAATTTACTAAAGGAACGTCATTATTTTTATTTTATCTATGATGAAACTATGTCGGTATCTTCCATCTGATAATGTATACTATAATTACGGTGACCATATTTTTTGGAGAAAATAAAGAAAAAATCAGAAATTGTTTCATAATAAGAAAAATCAGATTGTGTTTATTGTTTCACTAAAACGGAAAAACCTTATAACATTTAGTATAAAATATAATAAACAATACCAATAATAAATAACACAACGTCTTAAACAATCATATTATTACTTTAAAAAATTAATTTTTGATATTTTTCTCCAGAATGAACTTTATTAATAAATCGGGTTCGTGTTTTAAAAATTCATAAAACTATAGAAAAACTTGGGGTATTATGGAATATCATTTTGTTTTTATAATTTATAAAAAATTATAAAAAGCTTATATGGTTTCTCATGTGTTATTTACCTTCTATGGACATTCCCATATAACATATTTAAACATGGTTGCCATAGTTTATATATCTATCTGTAATTTAAAAAATTATTTAAAGGTGCAAAATTCCATATTGCCCAAAAAGTGTAGGTTAAATGGAATAGTAGGCCTATTCAATTTCTCAAATAATTGAAACAAAACAGTACTTTCTTTCAGGTAGTTTCCAAGAGTATTAGATAAATATCTACTTAGAACGTTGTTTTATTCAATATTTGTATCATTTTTCGGAGTGTGAAGGTTTTCGCTTAGGCATAGCGATAGCGTACTAGAAAAAATAAAAATGACTTAGAAACTATTCTAATTTAGAAAGTAACCTGATCATATGTCTATTTAAATTTTAATAAATCAAACGCTAACTTAAATTATAGTAGTAGGACTGAACTTGGCAATATAGAATAGTATTCCATATTGTCACCACCCATACGATAAGATTTGAACGAAGTATACTCCAATAGAAGCCAAATCTCTGAAAATACGAAGAGATATTATAAAAGGTTCTTCCTAAATACTCTTAAGAAACTCAGAAAAGAATTATCATTTTATATACTTATAGTCTTGGCAGATTCGATGATTTCAGATGGCGCAAAAATTTTTGTATTTAATGAAAACACGTTTTCTATTTTAAACTGCCATGTTTCCCACCGAGGAAACCGAAATTAAGGCCAAAGTATGTCGCCATTTAACGTAAAAATTCTGCATTATTACAGTTTCACAACATCATCTCCTCTATGAGAAATCATGCTATTCCATATAACCTTCCTATTCCATAATACCCCCGTTACTCGAAATATCATGTCGAAGTTGCATTTAATGTAAATACGGGCTTTCAATGTTTCGACTTTTAATTGGGTTTTCTCAATGATTCACATATTATTTGCTAGTGAAAATACAATTCAGTGAGAGCATTAGATCCAGAGAGACAGGACAGAAGCAAAATTCGATGACTTTTAAAATGTTTTTAAACAATATACGTTTGTCTGTGAAATATTTTAGAATTTTAACTCGTGTGTCTTGGCAGGACTCATCATTTTGTCGACATTCTTCAATTTTTTCACAGGTGACAACACAAACATGACACTCTTACAGAAAATGATAATTTTATGTTTCTGTGGACTGTCTGTTGCATACCAGTATTCAATTTACTATTTCAATTCACAAAATAAAGAACAAAATGGCCATTTTAGAAAAATAAATAAATCTAAAAGACAG